>JAQQSV010002418.1:14080-28259 GCA_028646515.1 Pseudochirops corinnae
ATACATATATATATATATAAATACACACACATTTATATTCCCTTCACCTATCTTCATACTGAGAAAAATTTTGTAAGTTACTATTATTGTTTTTCCATGTTGGCATATAAATAGTTCAACTTTGGTTAGTTTTTTATGATTTCTTTTCCATGTTTACCTTCTCATGCTTCTTGTATTTGAATGTCAAATTTTCTATTCAGTTCTGGTTTTTTCAGCAAGAATGCTTGAAAGTCCTCCACCTCACTGAATGACCATATTTTCCCCTGAAACATTATACTCAGTTTTGCTGGGTAGGTGATTCTTGGTTTTAATCCTATCTCCCCTGATCTCCAAAATATCATATTCCAGGCCCTAAGGTCCCTTAATGTAGATGCCGCTAGATCCTGGGTTATCCTGATTGTGTTTCTACAGTATTCAAATTGTTTCTTCTTGCCAGCTTGTAATATTTTCTCCTTGATCTGGGAACTCTGGAACCTGGCTATAACATTCCTAGGAGTTTTCTTTTTGGGATCTTTTTCAAGAGGTGATTTATCCCTTGTACTGAAACCAGTCAAAGGTCACTGATGACCTTCTAATAGATATAACAGATAACTTCCTAATTGACAAATCCAATAATCTTTTACCACCTTCATCCTCTTTGATTTCTCTATAGCTTTTGGTTCTGCTATCTACACCTTCCTAGTTGATACTCCCTCCTTTCTCATCTTTCGAGACATCATATTATCCTTGTTTCTCTCCTATGGCAGATACCTAGTAAGCATTTAATAAATGCTTGTTGCCTGCATGGCTGACTCTTTCTAACCATTCCCCTTTCTCGTTTATTAGTTACTCATTCTTCTCCCAGACTTTTACTGCATTTCACAAAGATTGGGGTCCTTTTTCCGTCTTTATTTAACACTTTCCCTTGGCATTTACTACCACTGCTTCAAATATTGTTTTTACATAGATGATTCTAAAAACTGTTTCTAGTACTAACCCATTTTCTGCGCTCAAGGCCTATCTTCTCAACTGCCAATTCAAAGTCTCTACATTATTATCTCATTGACATTCCAAATTCAATGCGAACAAAACTGAATTTATTATCATTTCTCTTAAAACTGGACCTACTCCTATTTCTGCCTGTGGCATCACTATTTATCCTGTCTCTAATATTAATAACCCAGATATTATCTTTGCTTCTTTTCTCTCCATCACATTTCTTAGCTGATCAATTACCATAGCATTTTTCAAGGACATCCTCTATCCTCTGTGCCCCTTGAAATCATTCTACTACAGGCCTTCATTATCACCTGCATTTGCAATAGCCTCATTTCAGATCTCCTACCCCCCATTCAGTTCTCCTCCATCTATCATTTGTACTATTGCTAGAATATTGGGTTTTTTTATGCACAGTGAGGTCATATGTATCTTTTAAAAAATGTCTAGTGGCTCCATAATGTCTAGATAAAAGTTCAAACTCCCCTATATCATATTGAACATTTTTGACAACTTGGTGGCACTTAACCTCTTCAACCTCACTTCATATTACTGCCTCCCACACAGTCTGCACTACAACCAAACTGAATAGTTTCTACCCTTTGAAAACTCACGATTCCCCTCATTCTTTGCTGTCTTTCTTTTACATCTTCTCTATGCCCAAGATTGCCTTCTTCCTCTATTTTCTTTTGTTTGCTAAATTTTCCCCTTTAAATTCTAATTCATGTAACACTTTTTCTCAAAAGTGTTTCCTCTTCCTCCAGTCAGTAGTGAACTTCCCCTTCAAGTTTCACATGGAAACACATTTTATACCACTATGATACACTGTTACAAGATTTGCTATTGTAAATATCTATGCTGCTTTCTTATTTCAGTCTTTCAATCAATCTATGAGTATTGATTAAGTGCATATTATGTGCCAGAAGATATACTAGAGATATAGACAAAATGAGGAGCTACCCTCAAGGAGCTTATCATCTGTCTTATACATTATAAGTACAACATTCAAGGTATCCTAAAAGCCATAGTGCCATTTTAAAGTATTTTAAAGTATATAAACAAAGTAAATACAAGGCAATTTCAGGAGTTGGGGCCCCTAGTAGCTGGAGTCATCAAAAAAGGTCTCATGTAGGAGTTGGTGATTAAACTGAGTCATCAAAGTAGATGTTTTTCTAAGAGGCAAAAGTTGGTAGAGAGTAAGGGACAGAAATTGAGATGGAAGATGGAATTCTGTGTTTGAGGAAAAACAAGTAAGTCCATTTTGGCTCTGTAAGTAAAGGGGATTTATATGTACTAACTTTGGAAAAGTAGGTTGGAGAGCTAGATTATGAAGGACTTTATTTTATGTGATAAATAAAAGAAGGTAAAACACAAGAAGAACTTGTATTTTATTCTAGAACCAAAAAGAAGCCATGAGTGTTTCTTGAATAAGAATGACATGCTTAGACCTGTGGCAGCTGTGTGGAAAAGTGATTGGAGAATGGAAAGATTTGAGGCAGAAAGATCAAGTAGGAGGCTTCCACAGCTGTCCAGGACAGAAGCGATGGGGGCTTGAGTTAGAATGGTGTCTGTGTGAGAGGAAAGAAGTGTACAAATGTAAGAGATGTTGTAGAGGGAGAACTGAACAGATTTTATAGCTCATTAAGTATGTGGAATGAAAGAAGACACAGAGTTGATGACTGGGGATATGAGCATGGGTGGCTAGAAGGATGGTAGTGCTCTTGACAACAAGTGGGAATTTAGAAAGGGGTTTGGATTAAGGGAGCAAGATAATGAATTCTTCTATGGACATTTTGAGTTTGAGATGCTTGCAGAACTTAGGTTTGGAAATGTCCAAAGGCAAGTTGTTAATAGGGAACTTGAGATCATGGGAGAGATTGGGATGTATAGATTTGGGAGTCATAAGTGTGGAAAGGCTAACTGAACCCATGGGAGCTGATGAGTCACCAAGAGTGAACCTGTAGAATAGGAAGAAAACAAGGAGTCAGGGCAGAATCCCCTGGATTTTAAATCATTTGGTGTCATTTCTTATCTCATTTGATATGTTTTAAAATGTCAAATGAATGTTTAGAAAAAAAGGTTAAATTTCATTTTATGGCATTTAAACCAAATATATTCAGAAAATAACAACAATAATATCATTTCAATTCAATCCTTAAAAGTACTTAGCAAGTATGTGTGTCTAGCACTGTACTAGGTACTCTGGGGGATACACAGTTGTATAAGACATGATGTCCTCTTGTCAAGGAGTGTACAGTCTCATTGGAGAAACAAGACATAATACTTGAAACTTTTAAATGACATTACAAGGCAGTATATGATTAAGTGCCAAAATGAGTGATGTAGATAGTGAGTGTTAGAAGAGGCAGTCTCAGAAAATGAAATAGTAATGATTTTTTTTTTTCATTTTCATTTTCCATCTGGGCTCTGGCTTCACCTGTGCCTGCCAGGCTGAGCCACAGACAGTGGGAGATCTGGAATGCAGGGCTAGAAGCCAGGACTGGAGCAGCCAAGGTGAGGGTCAAGGACAAGGCACAGAATCAAACCATGTAGGCAATTGGGAATCAGGCAGGATGTAGGAAACTGGTAGTCAAAGACAGAACAGAAGGTCTGAGCTGAGCCACTATTCAGGAGCCAGGGAGCATGAAGAAGCCAGTGGCCCAAAACAGGTCAGAAAGGTTAAAACCGAGCATGTTGTCAGGACACCAGAAATAGGCACAGTCTGTTAGTGACAAGAGGACCTTGAAGCTAAAGGGGAGACTACTTCAGACCAGAAGTCTTTTGTATTCATTCTGCTATCAGGAAACAATGCCTGACTTCCCAGGATACAATCAACCCACAACCAACTTGTCAGGGTCCTATTATCTATGATTGCCAGGACTCTGGGCTTCTGCCAGGAAGACCTGGAATAGGAAATGATTTAGAAGGTTTCAAGGAGAGAAATATCACTGATCTCTTCACATAGACTCAACATAACCAGATCCTTACTTAAGGTTGCCCCGAGTTTTCCTGCTTTCATTTTCTTTGTGCAAAAAGCCAAAACCCAGAAAACAGAAAGATGTCCTCTGAGGGCTAATGGCAGTAGCTCCCCCTTCCTCCATTGCTCTGTAGTAGTAAGACAAAGTTTCAAAGGCTCCCACAATGAAATTTCATGCCACTCCTGGAGGTTTCTGATAGGATCTATAATTATCATTGATGAGAAATGCCTCAAATGGCAACTGTTTTATCCAGGAGGCAGCTGCATGATAAAGGGTAATACAGAGTAGTATAGAGAGCATCAGATCTGCAATGAGAAGATCTGACTTCTGAGTATCATTTCCAGAGTTGTGTGATCTTAGACAAATTCCCTGAGCTTCCTGATTCTTGGCAGTACAGTGAGACAATTGGATTAGATGCTTCCGATAGTCCACTCTAGCTACATACATAAATACATACGTATATATGTGCATATATATATATACATACATGTATACATATCTCTCTATCTGTCTGTCTATCTATCTGTCTATCTATCTATCTATCTATCTATTTATCTATCTATCTATCTACTCTAGATGCTAGGGTTGCTTTTAAGGCAGGAGTTGAGTGAGGGGGAGAGTAAACATTTATTAAGTGCTGTGTGCTGGATATTGTGGTAAGGACTTTACAAACATCATCTCATTTGATCCTCACAATAGCCCTGGGAGGTAACTGCTATTACAATCTCCATTTTAAAATTGAGGAAATTGTGATAGAAAGAAATTAAGTGGCTTACCCAGTATCACACAGTCCTTTCATTCCAAAAACATTTATTAAATGCTATTATATGCTAAGAACTAGTCTGATGGTGGCTCTGAAGCAGGTCTTTCTGACATTTTGTCCCAAGAACTCTGCTACTGCATCATCTAGTTGCTTCCAAGGGAAGTGTTATAGGAGTCTTTCTTCCATGAAGACAATGAAAGAACACATTGCCTCACTAGGACAATGAATGATGAATGACAGTATCTCTGTCTTTCCTAACTTAGGTTCTAATACCATTGATGATTTTAAAAATACAATGAAATGCTTCATGTACTTAATATTCTTCTAACTCAGTTATCTACTGTGTCCCAGGCCATTGCTAATCATCCTGATTTTTGTCTTACCATTGCATTTTGGTGACTTTGGAAGAGAGAATGAGGCTAATGATTTGTGCAATTTTGCCTCACTTAATTCCGATTCATGCACAAGTCATGGCATCATCCTGTGAGGTCATTGGTCTGGTGGATGAATGGCAACATTCTTCCCCATTTTAATCAGCATTTTAAGCCTTTCAATTTGTTTTCCTCTTGGCACCATGTCCATCATATAGTGAATTATTATCATTTCCATTTTCAGATGAGAAAACTGAGAGACAGGGAAGTTAAGTGGCATGCCCCATCTTACACACCTAGTCATTGTTAAGGATGGGAAAGTAAAGCCAAATCTTCTGACTGCAAAGATAGTGCACAGCATACTATATCACATTGTTCATTTGTAATGATTTGCCCAAATAAATTGAATTTTATTTATTAGCCTAGTATTAGATATTGTGAAAGGAATGGACCTTTCATAGAAAAAAGTTAGATTTCTCTTCTGAGTTGAATAGCAGTACTTTTTAAAAAAAAAGATCATCTATGTCACTGGTTCTGATGTCCCTACAGTGTACCATTTGCGCGCTTGGGATAATGAGATGAGAACTGGACCACAGCCTAAAAAGGGGTTTAGGAAACCCCAGCAAAAATGTAAATTCCAGCTTAGCTGCAAAAAACTATTCTGACTCACTTGTGAATCATTTGGTTCATGTGAATCACAGTTACCATGAGTCACACACAAATATCTCTGTAATACCTGCCTTTAGAAGGGAATTCTATATAATTGAAGAATGAGGTGGAAGTGACTGATACTATGTAAGTTTACTAGTTAAACCAGAGCTGTTGGCATCTGGTTTTATATACTTCGATTAGCACGAAGGAAATCCCTTTGCATCTCTGTTTAAAAACTTGGATTTTTTAGGTTTTAAAATGTATTTTACATGTTCTGGAAAGAGAGGATATTCTCTTTAAGAGAAAAAAGTTCATGTCTACAGCCTACTAATGCTGCCTATGCTGGAAGCCTGCTAGGACCATTAATGAGACCAATTGTATATAGATATAAATTAATCATTAAACTCCCAGAAGCCAGAAACCTGATGAGGAAGGGAGAGGCTATCCCACATGATGTGGGGCAGAATTACTTCTAATTGGAAAAATATATTCTGGGAATTTGTGCTGCTTCTCTAGGCATATTTCTCTTTTTGGCTTTTGCCACGTTTCATCAAAAGGAAATGGAAATAAGAGAAAGAGCACTGAACCTCAGAGTCAGGAGATCTCTGTTCTAGTCATGACTCTACTTACTAATTAGCTGTGTGAACATGGGCATGTCATTTAATTTGGGTGGGCCTCAGTTTCTCCATCTATAAAATAAAGGAATGGGCCCAAATGATCTTTTAATCTCTCTCACTTCTATATATCTATGCCATTCTGGGACAAGGCTACCTCTGAAGAGAAAAGAGCTAAAACTCTCAAGGGAATTCTTTAAGTATTAAGGCAAGTTGAAGCTGAGATAGCTTCAAGTCACAGATATGAAGGCGTTTTACTTCCAAGAGCCTCAAAAATGACGTACAAGCTATAGGCTTCTAACACTACACCAAGCAAGTGTGAGCAAAAGAGGCAGAAATGTTGGAGAAAGAGCACCAGGAGATGTGGGCTTGTCCCCAGCTCTACCTACTATGTCAATTTAGGGAAGAAAACAGATTCTTGAGGCTATGAACCAGCAAGCTTGACATGGATTCCTGGTAAAATCCTAAAGCCAAGTATTCAAGCGAGGACTAGTGAACTCTAATGAAGTGAGGCAGTGAAAACTAAGATTTGTTCAATAAAAAAATCTCATTTTTTTTATTAGATTGCAGCACTGAGATATTGGAGGAATACCTTAAATATGGTATTTCAGCAAACAAATTTGGCAAAAGCTATCGTGCTATTCTTGTAGAAAAGATAATGAGATGTGAGCTAGTTGATAAGAATAGATAGGTAGATTCAGAACTGGTTAAATGCCTGGACACAAAGAGTAATGATTAGTGGATAGATATTAACTTTGAAGGAGGTTCAGAGTAGTTTGCCACATGAATCTATCTTTGTTTCTGTTCAACATTTTTATCAATGACTTGGATAAAGGGAGCAATGACACAGCTATTACATTTGAGGATGACAAAATTCAGACACAAAAAGATCATATAAGATTGGAACAATGGGCCAAATCTAATGAAATGAAATTTAACAGTGATGAAATCTTACACTTGAGTTCCAAAATTCCACTGCCCAAATATAGGTTGGGGAGATGTATCTAGAAAGCAATTATTGTGAAACAGACCTGAGAGTTTAGAGAACTGCAAGGTCAATATGAATTGACAAGGTGATATGACAGAGAAAGAGCTTGGTGTGAATGTAGAAACTAATCTCTAGAGCAAATGGCAATTTAATTCTTCTGTACTTTGCCTTGGTGAGTTCACAGCTTGAATATTGTGATCAGTTTTTGGTTTCACATTTTAGAGGAATATTAGTACCTCAACATAGGAAGACCTGAGTTCAAATGTGACCTCAGACACTTACTAGTGCTGTGACCCCGGGCAAGTTACTTAACTTCTATATGTCTCAGTTTCTTCAGGAACTTAACAAATACTTGTTGAAGAGAACTGATGAATGAATGGAAATCTGTAAAAGTAAGAGAGAGATTTCATGGGGTTTATATTTGGGAAGAAGACTGAGGTGCTGGAAATGTTGACAAATCACTCCTGACAGGATTCTGACATGCCAAGGAAAATTCAAGGTTAGATCAATGTATTCTAATCAAACTGAATATAAAGGTAGTGCTAAACCATAAAGCAACTGATCAGTTCAACATTGTTGATTCACCTACCCAATTGCATCTAAATATTTCCTTTTTCTTTAAATCTTGATCTAACCTATGAATTATATTGAATAGTGAGTTTTAAAGATACTTATATTTGTTTTAATAATTAAATAAGAGCTTTCTTTTTGTGAAAGGTATATTTTATTGGAAAAGTGTTCACTCAGCTAACTATGCCTATGTGAAATCTGGTGTTTGAACAGTGAACACATGAAGTGAATATCCCTATGTACCTGTTGGTGTTTTACCTGAATGTCCTAGGCAGAAAGGTCCATCTCTGGAGTGTTAACTTTGAATGTTCAAACTTGTAAACAGATGGAGACCACTACAGTTGGCTAGTCCACAGTAATAATAATGCTAAGGTTATAGGCTTAGTCCTGTGACACTTCTGCATTCTTCTTTGCTTATACAGGGCATTTTTAACTTAGGACAACCATGAAGCAGATGCATGTTATTGGTTATAGGGAGGACAAGTGTACAGACGAATCTATCCTCAAAGCCATTGCTCCTCCTAGAAAAATCCCACCAAACTTAATGCTCTTTGGTTGAGTGGTTCAATGCCATCATATTCCTGTAGGAAAAGGAACATTCATTTCATCCTTCATCCAGTGTTATTATGAACTTCATTCTATGGCTTACTACCCCAACATGAAAGAATGTTAATCTACTACAGCTATGTTAGATGTGCTTAAAAAATAGGGCAATAACATGGCAGGTTTTGTTCTGTTCAAGTTTTTAGCTGAATTTATTTGAGTTTGTACACTTTATAAAATTGAGAAAAACATCATCTGGATAATAAGCTGTACAGACAAATGAAGAATCTGGGAATTGGGCCTAGTCAGTTGAGAATAATAAAATGGAAATGTGGCATAGGGGTGTTTACTTCTGGTTACAATCATCATATCTGATTAATGTCAATTGAACATTCTGAACTAAATAAAGAGCTGAGGTCAGATACTGTCTTCAAGTGTCTCGTGCTGTCTAATGGAATCATTTTCATAAATTTGTCAAAAAAGACAACTAAAAGATTGTATTCTCCAAGATAGCAAAATATAAAATGGGATTCAATACACGAGTCACATTATCCCAATGTATAAGCACACTTAGAATATTAACTTTTTTCAGGACCCCACGTGTCTTTTTAATATGTAAATGAAAGTACAAGTACTAAGACTAAGCTCTGAGTCAGGAAGATGGGGGTTCAAGCCCTGCCTCTCTGACAAATGCTGACTGTGGGATGACAGATAGATCACTTAACCTCCTGAAGCCTTAGGCAATTGACTAAGACTCAATTACGGTTTTCCTTCTGTATTCAGTTCCTACAAAAAGTCTGGAAAAATAATGCTTAATAAATGTTTGTTGATTAAGTTTCCTATAATAGCTACCTTTCCAGTCTTCTTCCATCTTTCCCTCAGGTACACTGTGATGCAGTGACACCACTCCCTTAGTGTTCATTGCTGGTATTTACACTGGCTATCACCCATGTTTGCAATTCTTTCTCTCCTTGTCTCTACCTCTTCCCTTTTCTGGCTTCCTCAAATCTCAGCTAAAATTCTACCTTCTGCAAAAAGCCTTTCCCAGTCTCCCTGAATGTCTCTCCTGAATGCCTTCTCTCTGTTCATTATTATATTCACTTTAGTCTGTATGTAGTTGTTTTCTTGTTTTCTCCAACAGTAGACTGTGAGATACTTGCATCCAGGGACTTTTTTTTGTCTTTCTTGGGATCTCCAGATCTTGACATAGCACTGTGGCATATAATAGGGACTTAATAAATGCTTACTGACTGACTGAAGTTATAGGTTTGGAGATTATAGATAAAGATGTATATGTCTAATACATTTAGATATAAATGGGTTATATATAGCTAAAGAAATGGATATAACATTCATATAATCAATAACAGCATATAATGGATAGAGAGGGACCTTAAAGTCAGGAAGATGTGGCTTAGAGTCTCACTTCTGATATTTAATGACTCTGTCTGAGTCACTTAACCACTCAAGGCCCTAAGCAACTCTTTAAGATTTTAAATTGTAAATCAGGTTTCAATTTGTATAAGTATAGAGAGTTCTTCCCAAAATGCTCACTACACTAACGAAAACACAGGTCTAGTCAAATACATATACATATATGTAAGGTGTTAGTGTGTTGGTGTATTTATCTATGCATGTTATGTATGTCCCACATAGGTCTGTCTAAATATGGCTTGCAGAGAGACAAGAATAGATATCTCTAGCATCTTCTTCCCACATCTTTCTCTAAGAGCGATTTTGATTCTTACTAGGAGAAGAAGCAAGAGGTTGGGGTCAGAAGCTGGCTACTGTGCTCTCCTCTGAGAGAGGGAGAACCAAGCTAGAACTATATCTATTTACTTTCTTAAATATTGTTACCTTGAGGAAAGTAATCTCTAGGTTCAAACTACACTCCTGATTGCTATTCCTCAATGAAAATGGAAGGTCCCAAGTAGTATATCCAAAGCTTGACTTCCTTCCCACGAGATGCCAGTTCCACAATGATCATCCAATAACAAATATCAAATAAACCAATTGGTGAAATCCATTAGCAAAACAGAAATCAAAGAAACTATAGATAGGAGAATATACACCAAACAATACAGAGTAAATGAGTTCTCCCATTAAGAGCAAGGTAATTCAGCTCAACCAAGAAAAAGGATCTTAGATCTCACCCAAGGGGAAATTCCCTCAACTCTCTAGTATTTGGGGAATGGGAGCATGATTGAAGTGCAACATATTGGCTTCTTCCCAGTGTTTATCTCCTTTTAGTGATCTGAAGAGAGGCAGGAATTGTGTATTTTCTCTCTTGAAGCAGGAAGCTAAGAGTTTGGATCTCTCCTCATCTACTTTCACTAACTTTGCCTCTCACAAGCACAGGGATATTGAGTCAGTCTCCACCAATGAGGAGAGAATTCCTCCATATAATTGGTCTTTTGAGCTAAGGGTTGTATATACATATACAAACATGCACATGCACACATAGATAGATAGATATGTGTAGGTTTACAAAGAAACACTGAGGCTGTCATATCCTACCTAGTGCCCTCCATTAACTAAGTGAGCTGATATAGTAGAGCATGCATTAGTCTGAGTCAGAGGCTACAGGTGTAAACCCTGGCTTTCTGAATATTTGACTTTGGAGGTAGGATGACACTGTGGAAAAAAAAAATAGCAGTTGATTTGGAGTCCAAGGACCTGAGTTTGAGTCCAGAATGTGCCATTTTATTGCCTTTGTGATCTTAGTCAAATTACTTGACATTTCTGGGCTTCTTTTTCCTTATTTATAAAAAGAGGGGTTGAGATTGGATGATTTATAAGGAAATATTCAGCTTTAGATCCCATGATCCCTGTGTCTTAGTAACAATGAAATGAAATGAAAAGGATGACCTCTTGGGTGACCTCTATATGCAACCTAGTTAATTTTGCTTCAAAAGATGTGCCCAAGTTTCATTAGTCTTCCTGAATCTTCTAAGAGATTCCTAACTCAGGTAGCATTATTTCCCTCTAGATTCAGGGGGTTTACTAAATACAAAATACACTTTAATGACTATATCTGAGCATGGAACCTTTTCTAAAATCCTGCCTCCAGTTTCACCCATAGCCTCAGGCTCTTTCCTTCCAACCCCACTGACCTCTGGATCAGAGTGATACAACCTACTCCTTGAGCATAAAGTTTTGTAGGACTTGGAGTAGACAAAAGTTGGGCAATCTACTTCTAAGAGCATTTTGTGTACAATAGCTTGTATACATTGGAACATTTTGACTCAATATATACACTTAAAAGTGCAGCTTTTAGAAGAATTTGCTTTAATTTGAAAGAATTTAATATTTACATTAATGTTTCAATTTTTAATATCACATAATTTCACAATGTCACATAGCCTGAAGAGATCCCTTGCTTCATGCTTCGTGCAAACAAAGGAATGATAAACATTTCACAGTTCAAATAATGGTAAGGAATCTTGGAGTTAAAATTTTTCTTGTCTATTAATATTGCATTATTCTTATCTTTTTTTCCTCCAGTCCAACACAACCTGCGAGGCTGACATGGTTGTTACTTTAAATTGCTTCTTAGCAACTCTTACTCTAAGTCTTGCCCTATCTATTAAAAATCTTAATGAGGGGATTACAAACCTTCTTGGCAAAGATAAGCAGCATAAATGTTTCTATTAAAATGGATCAGCAGAAATGGGATTTGGAGCTGGGCTTACACCTGTCAGCAGGACATGAAATGGGTGTTGTTTATTTTCCTTTTTTCTTCTTACGAGGAGACCTCGATTCTGGTCCTGGTTCAGGCACTTAACTAACTGCATTGCATAATTTCGTGCAAAACACTTCAATCCTCTAAGTTTCCATGTCCTCATCTGTGAAATGAGGATGATAAAATTCACACCACCCACTTCATGAGTGTGTGGTGAGGAAAATGCCTTGCAGGCTATTAAAAGGCTGTATTCCGTCATTCATCAGAGAGGGAACTGCATCCATTATAGCAAGTGACCCATCTTTGACTTAGTGGACAGTCTCAAAAAGTTGCCTGAGACTCAGAAAGGTGAATTGACTTTCTATTGGTTATACAGTTAATGTTCAAGGTGGGATTTCAACCCAAGTCTTATTGATTCCAAGGTCCAATACTATATCGAGTAGTAAAGAAATCCAAAGAAACTTTACATGAAAAAGTTTGGGGGTTTGACATATTCATACTTGCCTAGTAGTCTGTGACCCTCTAAATAAAAAAGGAGACCTATAATAAATATTTGTAGATTTTCTTTAATTTTTAGTAAGTAGGTCTATGCCATAGCATGAGGAGCTTAAGTTGGACAGAAATGAGTTGCCTGATAACATTAAAAAAATGAATTGATAGAAATAGTGGACATAAGTACATTGCTCATTTGCTATAAAATTAAGGTGTTTAGTATAATCAGTCTGGCATTATTGAGGTGTGGTCATACCCTCATATAAGGGGCTTGATTAGACAGTCCCAACTTTGCTTCCAGTTTCCTATGATTGCTTTCTGAGAGGATAGTTTTCTAAACATGGGTATGAGTAATATAGTGGAAAGATTATTTTTGTTGGTATAAGGATACCTGGTTTCTGGTTCTGCCACTTACAGACTGTGAGAACTTGGCAAAGTCAAGTCCTCTATAAACTTGTTTCCTTATCTGTAAAATGGGTATGTGACTGTGTCTAGGGATTGTTGTGAGCTAGCAACTTTGATATACTATAGAAATGTGACCTGTTATCATCACTGGAATCTTCTAGATCTTTGAAGAGTTTCCCCAGAATCCTAGCAGTGTGGTAAAGCTCATGAACCCCTTCTCAAAATAATGGTTTTAAATGAATAAAATAAAATATGTAATATTACAAAGGAAATACATTATATTGAAATTAAATTATCAAAATATTTTTTAAAATGTTCATAGGGCTCAGGTTTAGAACTGTTGCCAGAAGGATGAGTATTGACAATTTTTTCAGTCCTTGTAATGATTCTGTGGGCACATTCGGGGTAATTTGAGGCTTGATTTCAGATTACAATGAATTTTGTAGAAGTTATGGCAATCAGCCAAGACCAATCTATTTATTCATCAATCTGTCAATCAATCAGGAGACATTTATGTAGTATCTATTTTGTGCTCAGTGAAGAATTAGGAATTGTGAGAGATATATGTCCCAAAAGTGTTATTGTAGTTTTAAAATTTAATAACTTCAGAAGTACCAATGTTACAAACAGACAAAATGACATTTGAAAAGTAATTTGTAATTTTAAACACCAGTATGTTTTGGATATAAGTTAAAAATAACCACTATCTTGTGCTATACCTTTCTCTAGTCAATTCTGAAACTTCATAAAAAACTTTTATCAGCTGATGCTCAGTGACAGAAAGGATTGTCTTTGTGATTTTCTTTTTAAAGTTATTCAAAGAATAAGGTTTTGGGTGCATACATGATAGTTTTGAGATGACTGAACAAGAAAAAGCCTAAAGGAGGTGATTGAGATGGTTTACCAAGAGAATCTCTTCTAACAATCCACTTATCTGAGGAAATGTCATCCATAAACCATTGCTCACACAGTGCATAACAAGGCACCTAGTCTTTTTTTTATTTACTTTTAGTTTACAATATTCAGTTCCACAATCCCTTGAGTTTCAGATTTTGTCCCCTCTCTTGTCTCCCCCCTCCATGGTGGTGTGCAATCATGTATAGGATCTGCAAATACTTTCACATTTTACAATAGTCTGGTTGTATAG
>JAQQSV010002419.1:0-28256 GCA_028646515.1 Pseudochirops corinnae
CAACACAAGAAGCACGAGAAGATAAACACAGAAAAGAAATCATAAGGTACCTATCAAAGATGAACTATTTACATGACAACATGGAAAAGTGACAATTGTAACTGATGAAACTTTTCTCAGTATGAGGATAGGGGAAGGGAATACAAATGTATATATACATATACATACACATGTATTTATATAAGAGGGTTTACATATGCAAACAAGCACATATCTGAGTATATGTATAAAAGAATCCATAGAGGGCATAAGATCAATTGAATAGGAAGGGACAACATTCCAAAAGAACAATGGACAAACCCAGATCTGTTTGACCTCTCTACTTTTCCTCCTATGTTTTACACAAGGGAAATTGGTCCCACATGTACTGTTATGTGGAGGTCCAGAAGTGTTTTTGTAATTTCTGTTGAATCTTGTAGAAGACTGCATTTGTTCATCATAGAGCAAATGCCAATTTAAAAAAATTACTCTGTTATGGTGTAATTGGTCTTCTAGCTGTAGGAATTTAATGAATGCTTGTTGATTGATACTGGCAAACTGAAAAAAAAGCTTTCTGCAATTCATCTAAATAGGCCCCATCTCCTTTTCAAAATCATTAGGGATATTCATGTTGTTTTTATCATGTTTCATCATTAGGCATAATTTCTCTAGTTTGTGTTAAATGAAGATTTGCAAAAATTTTCCTCCTTGAGACCTTCATAGCTCCCCTGTTTCATCTCCTATTTTAACTGGGCAGTTAAGTGGCACAGTGGATAGAGAGCCAGGCCTGGAGTCAGGAAGACCTGAGTTCAAATCCAAACTAGGTGTGTGATTCTAAGCAAGTCACTTAGTCTTTGTATAACTCAGTTTCTTCAATTGTAAAAGAAGATAATAACAGCATCTACCTCCCAGGGTTATTGTGAAAGCCAAACAAGATAATCATTGTAAAGCACACTTGGCGCAGTACCTGGCACATAATAGGCACTTATAAGACTATCCCTTTCCTTTCCACTTAAAAGATCCAAATCACATAAGAAGATGAGGACGTAGCACTTTTGCTACCTTGTCTGCTTTTGTGACAAAGTTTCTTTCAGTAAGTTAAAGAAGATGAATTTACATTCTAATATTTTTTATTCAGTTTTAAAAAGCAGGGGTTTTTTACCCACTGTGTAACCATCCAAAAGGCACCGAATAAAAAAAGGAAGAATTATAGCAAGGCAGACCCTTTTTCTGGGGCTGACTTCAGGCCCAGAGCTGTATCCAATGTGCCACCTGGTTGGGCTATGTCTCTATAATTTAAAAGCTTTTCTTTGCATGTATCTTGGAGGTTATGAGTATTTGAGAAGGAAATGTCCATTTTAAAAAAATGTTCTTAATTTTTTTATGAATCAATGTTATATCCAGGGGACAGAAGACAGCAATTCTCTCTTCATTAATGGTTTGGTTCCAGTAGGTTTTTTTTAGTTCTTCATAATACTTTGAA
This sequence comes from Pseudochirops corinnae, assembly GCA_028646515.1. Taxonomy (NCBI): domain Eukaryota; kingdom Metazoa; phylum Chordata; class Mammalia; order Diprotodontia; family Pseudocheiridae; genus Pseudochirops; species Pseudochirops corinnae. The sequence continues at coordinate 1,463 of JAQQSV010002419.1, forward strand.
TTCTCAATTTGTGGTATGGGGATTTTGTCATCTGCCAGTGTATGGAAGATAGATTATAGTATAATTATATACCAGATTTTATATATATACATGTATATAGTATATTATATTTATAATATGCCATATATTATATATATATATATATATATACACCAACATATAACATACCTATATATATAATACCAATTATATATATAAAATGTATAATTCTAAGCTCCAGGTCATGTCTTGCTAGATTTTACATCTTGCAGTGATGCATTATACAGTCTCTACCATTTCCTTGCCTAATCTATAGAAATCACTCTTACCATTGTTGCTACTGTTATAGGTACTTCACCAATGCTTGCTGAATTACATTTTTTGACCTTAGCTTGAGTTATTAAACCATCTTAGGATATCCATTTCAGGTTGCTCACTTGTTACGTAGTGAACTCCAAGTTATTTTTTTGCTGACTTTCCCAGATCCTGGACACCCAGAGATTCATCTAAAGGTGATTAGACCGGATTCATCCAGAGAGTCCATCGCAAACATTTCGTCCAGATAAAGGTCACTACTCTGCAGAATGCCTATTTATTTAAGGCCCTGATTGTGAACTTGATGGGAAACATTGGCTAATGTCAGGGAAGGGAGCTGCTTTGACAAGTTGCTCCCTAAGATTTCCATTCCCACGTGTTTGGGGGTCAGGTCAGCACCAAAGAAGTCATTCAGCATGAATTAGCCTGACATAAACTGTTAGCATTTCTCTGGCTTTTAGTGTCAGACCTACCCTGACCTTCTTAAATGATTGTCTCCCTGTCTTAATTTGTCTGTGTGTGCAGTAACATTCTGTTCCACTCAACAGGAATTCCTGCTATGATCCCTTTTAGTGACAGGACCTAAACCTGTCAGTACAGTGAATAAATCAGGGAGGCTCTCAAGGAATTAGGGGTTGTTATCAGAATAATAGCATTTCAGAGTTCTAGGGGCCTCAGACACAATCTAGTCTAACCTGTACACAGAACTCTAATTAGGAATTTTTGAATCTGGGGCAAGAGACTGAAAACATGCTCTTGGCCAGAAACAAAGAACATGAAAGGAGAGAAGCTGATTGGGGGAAATCTCACCTTTGCAGGTCTTCTGGTGGCTTTTAATTCGATTTAATCCAATTCAATCCCATTAGCATTTATGAAGTCCCTACTATAAACTAGTGGCAGCTAGGTGGTCTGAAGTCGGGAAGACTCCTCCTTCTGAGTTCAAATGTGACCTCAGATACCTAACTGTGTGATCCTGGGCAAGCCACTTGTTATGGGACTCTGAAGATCTTCCCCGCCCCTAGGCCCTTCAATGGGCTCTGAGAACTTTCCCTGATTTGAAAATGTACTCTGCCCCCAATAGGCTGAATGTGATCACATGGAGCCTGTGGCTGGAAGCTTGTTTTTCAGAAATGCCCACACCTTGTTACTTTGTGATTGGGCAGTGGATCAAGAGGGTTGTGACATTATTTGATCTAGGAGAAGGCTATATATGCCCTGATGTATTTTTGCTTTGGGGCTCACTTTGGGAAGAGGTGTATGATTTGGCCAGATGAGACTCTGGGAAGCCATTGAGCCCCCCGGCTTTGAAAAACCCAGATGTTGGTGCTTCCCTCTCTGGTAACTGACTAGGTATGGAGGTAATGGTCAGACAGCTGGAAGCTCTGTCTGCTGATTTGTCTCTCTGTCTGCTCGTAACTTCTGTTTGTATTCTCTGAAGTTCAGGGGGCTGACTTTTTCTCCCCTGAACTAGGTAAATGATATATGTTTGATTAAAGTGAGATTGTTAACCCATTTTGAATTGCTTTCCTTTAGAAAAGCAGATCTAAGAACCTGTGCTGGCAGCCATCCTGGGTGCTTGCTGCTACACCACTTTACCCTGTTTGCCTCAGTTTCCTCATCTGTAAAATGAACTGGAGAAGAAAATGGCAAACCCCTCCAGTGTCTGTCCAGAAAATCCTGAATGGGGTCATAAAGAAATGGCTGAATAACAACAAACAGCTATAAATTAGGCATTGTGCTGGACAATGAGGATACAGTGACAAAAGAAATACACTTTTTCCTTCGCTCTAATAGCTACATTCTCCTAAGAAGATACAATGTACAAACAAATAAATATTTTATATGATAATCTGAGGAGGAAGAAAAGAACACTGATTAGAGAAGTCTAGGAAGGGTTTCTAACAGCAGGTGGCTCTTAAGTATAAAGGCCCGGTAAAAAGATAGGAAGGATAGGGGGCCCCGGTATAAAGAGGAAGAGGAGAGGAGAGGAAAGGAGGTGAGGGAAAATGGTAGAGGGAGAAAGTATATTCTAGGCATGTGAGACAGCTCCTGCAGAGACTGCAAGTAGGAGATGGAATGTTCTGTATATGGAACCTCAAGCTGGCCAATTTGGCCAAAACATAGAATACATGAAGAGAATTTATTTGAATGTGAAAAAAGACTGGAAGGGTAGACCTGATTATGAACGGATTTAAATGCTAGAGGAGTTTGCATTTTGTCTTAAGAAAATAGGGAGCCACTGAGGTCCTTGAGCAGAAGAGCGACAAAGTCAGACTTGTGCTTTGGGATGATTATTTTGGCAGCTGTGCGGAGGATGGATAAAAGAGGCAGGGAAATTAAAGCCAGAAATCCAACCAGAAATCTGTTGCAAGTCAGAAATGTTCTAAGTCATAAATGATAGGTGACTGAATTAGAGTGATAATCTAAAGTGGGGGGGGGAATCAGACTGACTAAGGGGGAGGGAGTCAAACTGGCTCAGGTCAGACATGGAGTGGTCAAAGCTTCTGTGGGTTGGGCCCAAGAATGGTCACTGTACTTGTAGCTTGAGTAAGATAGGGAGACTCAGTATAAAAAGAGAATGATAAAGCAAGAAAGGAAAGAAGGAAAGAATGGAGATGAAAGAAGAGAGAGGAAGACAGCAAGAAGGAGAGAAAGGGAGGGAAGGAAGGTGATATCCAAAGATATCAATAAGTATTTTTTTAAAAGAAAGAAATGGTACACTTAGAATGGATTACAATATTCCACGTATATCTTGACCGAGGCAAAACAGAGTGGGAATAATCACTTCCCTCATCCTGAACACTATTCCCTTTGTAATACGGTCTAGTATTTGCATTAACTTGAAAAAAAAAAACACATCAGTGAAAAAAACATTTCAGTGGCTAGTATTCTATTAAATGAGAAAGACATTTATAGATAATTATGATAGGACGGATTTGGGTGCAAACTCTGCCCAAAGAAGCAGTAAAAAAAGGAGCTGCAGGAGTTCAGAAAATGGATTAATCACTACCAACTAGGGGTATTAGGAAAGGCTTGTTGAAGAAGGTAGCATTTGATCTACTCCTTGCATGATAAATAGGATGGATTTCAATAGGTGGAAATGGGAGAGAACAAGCCAAGCAATGAACATGACACGTGCAAAGGCATGGAGGTTGAGATGCCAGATACAAGGCAATGACAAATGGTTTAGGTGGGCTGACATTTAGCATCAATTTGTGGGACAAGACAGGATCAGAAAAAGTAAGCTGGGTCATATAGCAGAGGAGTTTGAACTTTATCTCATAAGGCATTGATGGTATCTGAGCAGGGAAATAGTTCTTGAGAAAGACTAATCCCTACACAGGATGTACTGGAAGGGGAAAGAGTTGAGTAAGCAAAGCAAGAAAGCTGTTGATTTGAGATAATTTAAGAAAGGGAAATATACAAAGAAAACAAACTGTGAAAGAGATGTGAAATAATTTGAAAGGACTTCATGACAGATATGGGGGTTCTAGGAAGGAGAGAAGTCTAGGGAGGTTACAAGCCTAGAAAGATGTGGAAATAGTGCCACCACTAAAAGATAAGGGAAATGAAGAGAAGGGTCTCATTTTTAAAGCAAGATGCAGCAGTCATTTATTAAGCATCTATAATGTACCAGGCATTGAATTAGGTACAGGGAAAGCAAAGACACAAAAAACCCAGCCCGTGACCTCAAGGAGCTTGCATTAAAAAAAAAATTTTTGGAGAGGAGAAGGCAGGGTAATTGGGGTTAAATGACTTGCCCAAGGTCATATGGGGCTAGTAAGTGACTGAGTGTCTGAGGCCAACTGAACTCAGGTCCTCCTGACTCCAGGGCGGGTGCTGTATTCACTGCACCACCTAGCTGCCCCAAGCTTACATTTTTTAAAAAGGGGAAATGACATAAGACACATAATAAATGTATGTAAAATAAATGCTAGGTGAGTTTTAATGAGGAAGCAATAGTAGCAGAGACTGGAGGGTTGTCAAGAAAAGCCGTAGATTGAAGGTAGCGTTTGAACCAAAGCTTTGAGAGATACCAAGGGGCTGAAGTGAGGAGGGGTTGTATTCTAGTCACTGAGGGGAGCCTACATAAATGCCTGGAGACAACAGAAGGAAAACTATATGCAAAGAACAGCAAGAAGACAAGTTTGGATAGACCATAGAGTGTATATCAGTGTGTAAGAAGGTTAGGAAGTTAGTTTGGAGCTGGGTTGTAAAGGACTTTCAATGGCAAACAGATGAGTGGGGCTAGGCGGCAAAGTGAAAAGAGTGCCGGATTTGTAGTCAGGAAGACTTGAGTTCAAGTGCAGAGTGACTCTGGGCAACTTTACCTCTGCTTTCCTCAGTTTTCCCATCTGCACAATGGGGATGATAATAATAGGGCCTACTTCCCAGGATTGTTGTGAGGATCAAATGAGATCATATTTGTGAAGCTCTTTGCAAATCTTTAAACTCTCCATAAATGCAAGCTATTTTCATTTTATTTGATCATGGAAGGAATAAGGAGTGTCAAGATTTTTGGAGACACCCTGTTTCCCAGAGCTACAGCCCAAGAAACAGACTATGCTCTGAGCTTGGCATAACAACAATCCTTTGTATTCTGGATGATCTTACCCTCTGGCAAGGTCTATTATTTTGACCATCACCAGGAATACACTGAGGGATTTATGATTTTCAATATCTGTTTAGATTTGTTGAGACTCCCCCTATTTCCCAGGGACCTCAGAACCAGAAACAGGTAACATGCTGCAGCCTAAAGTCATCCATCACATCTCTTGATGTGCTCACAATCCCTGTGCTTATGTAACTGCCAAGTGAATTGAACCAGGTACTGCACTCCTGTTCCTGTCATGCTAACTCTGGTTCTGTATCCTACTGAATGATCACAAGGCTCCACAACCCTTAAGACTTGAGAGACTGTTTGCATGGGACCCAAGTGCAAGAAATGTCAACCATGGGAACTGCTTACTCAAGACATAAGAATGATTGTGCTGTGGTCCAGCCCCTTTCATACATATAAGCCCCACCTTTGTCCTAGCATGTTAACTGCTTGTTTTGGCAAGGGGGAGGGGCACGGGGAAAGGGGGGCTTCTACTTGCAAATATTTTCCTCACTCTGAAATTAATTAAACTTCTGTTTGATTCATGACACACCTACATGTGGCCTGCTTTGTTCAGTTCTGGCCATTCACAGGTTAGAGGCTAGTTCTGCTCAGGGTGACAGGGGACCACAGTAATTTATCAAGTGGGAGAGTCACATTGTCAGACTGATGATTTAAAAATATCAGTTTGACAAGGAAGAAAGATTGAAGGGATACATGTGGAATGTGGGTTGGAGAGGGGAGAGATATGAGACAATAGGGACCAATTAAGAGGCCATTGTAATGTACCAGGGAAGAAGTGATGAAAGTCAGAACTATACAGTGCTGGCCAAAAGAGACAAAGATGGGTTCAGTTCAAGGCAGGTTAGATTTGACATACAGGTTCCAAGATTTCTAGGTGAAATTGTCCAGTCAACAGCTGGAGTGGTATAAATATTTTAGTGTTTTCATTCCTGAGTATTTCTTCTGCTCAAACAGAGAATGACCTTTCCGTGCCTCAGGAGATAGTTTGCATGAGTTACTTTGCAAAAAAATACAAAATTTTAAAAAAGTCAAGTCATGGCCAACTTTTTGGTGGTGAGTTTCTTTGAACCTAACTGAGCTAGTCATCAGATCACAACCTCATAGTCCATCTCCAGGCCTGTGCTCAAAGACTGAAATATGGTCAGTCTTTCTGAGAAACGCACTGTGTTAGCATAGCCTTAGAGCACCCCATGTATAATCCAGCTCATAGGAAAGCATCAGAGTGGAACCTGAATATAAAAATTAAATAAAAATGTATGAATACACACTGTCTGATTAGAAGATAATTTGAAGTGAAATAAATTATTTATAATTTTATATTGAATTTTTTATGTAAATGCATTTAATAATTTTAAAAACAGAGGGAGAAAAGAAGAAAACATATCAAGGAGAAAGCAGAGCAGAAGAGTAGAAAACACAGTGTCCTGATGGATAGTCAGGCAGCTAGGGGGGTAGTGGATAGAGTGCTGGGCCTGGAGTTAGGAAGGTTTATCTTCCTGAGTTCAAATACAGCCTCAGACACTTACTAGTTGTGTGACCCTGGGCAAGTCACTTCATCCTGTTTGTCTCAGTTTTCTCATCTGTAAAATGAACTGGAGAAGAAAATAGTCAATCATTCCAGTATGTTTTCCAAGAAAACTCCAAATGGGGTCACAAAGAGTCTGACATGACTGAACAATAGCCATGACCCCCAGGGCCACTTTATAATGTTAGCATCTGTACTGTTTGATTATTTTATATACAGCTTCAAGCCCAGTTCAGCTTTGTTGACCCTTGCAAGACCTCTTGGTTCCCAAGCACATCATAGCTTCTCCTCCTCCATCCTTTGTGTCTCAAATAGTCCCTGACAATATCCAATTCTACTTATAGCTACCTTCAGGCATGAGTGTGCTCCAGCCAGCTGTAACTTCAGGAAGTGATTATTAAATCTAATCACTAAGTGATTTGTAACCCAGAAATCAGCAACTGATATAAACAGGAGCTTGATTTATTCTTGTGTTGATTGGATAGACTTAAGAAAGTGTTGCTATTGAACATTAAACTTTAAAGTATTGCATACTTTTTTTTGGCCATTAAACATTGACCAGCACACCCTATAGTGCTCTATAAAAATTGCTCGAGCTCAGCAGTAGTGCAGGGGGAAGCTCAGGAAATGCAGTCACTACCAGACCCAAGGCCTGGTGACTGGAGGTTGCTTAATAATAACAATAATAATAGTAGGCATTTATAAAGTGCTTTGAGGATTACAAAGTGCCTTATATCCATTATCTCATCTGAGCCTCAGAACACCCCTTCCTTAAGGTCAAATTCTTGGGTAAAGTAGAGTTTCTTGCAAATAAATGCACTTAATTAATTTTTATATTTCCAGACTTATTTTGTGTGGCCTTGCAGCCAAACATCCTTAACATTCTTTACATTCCACTGAAGATCCTCGAGTATACAATGAGCCCTGTGTAAATTATATCATGGTACTTTGTACCAGTCAGTTAACCCTGTTTGCCTCAGTTTCTTCATCTGTAAAATGACCTGGGGAAGTAAATAGCAAACCACTACTGAATCTGCCAGGAAAATCCCAAAATGGGTCATGAGGAATCACACTGCTGAAAAATAACTAACTAAATAAATAAAAACTCAGTTGCGTCAAACTCAAAGCAGGCTGCCGATTTACTTAGAAAACTACAAATTAACATTATCTATGTTGTATCATATTTTTATTCATTCTGTTAAACATTTCCCAATTACATTTTAATCTGCTTCCAGTCACACTGGGGAGTTTCACGGGCCTCAAGTTTGGCATCATCCCTGCTTTACCTTATATATTACTATCAGAGCTATTTCCTGATGAGACATACCTTAATGAGGTACCATCCTTGGCTCCCTTTCCTTAAAACATTTTTTTTTTCTGCCGATGGTGGCATCAAGGATACTATCCTATTGGGGCGGCTAGGTGGTGCAGTGAATACAGCACTGGCCCTGGAATCAGGAGGACCTGAGTTCAAATCCAGCCTCAGACACTTGACACACTTACTGGCCGTGTGACCTTGGGCAAGTCACTTAACCCCACTTGCCTTCCAAAAAAAAGCAAAAAAAAAGGATATTATCTTGATTACAGTGTGGAGTAGCAGAGAGAATGTGGGAATACATACACATCAGTGAGTGAGAGAAGTGGAAACTTCTCAGTCTACACTCTTAAAATCTAGTAAGACTTTTTGTGGGAAACAGGCCCAAGTTCCCCTTCACCAGAGATCACATGATTTACAAGGACTCAAAACTCAGAATAGTAGGGAGTCACCCCTCCCCTCAATGACACAATGAAATAAGGACAGAAGCTTTCTCAAATGTACGTTGGGTGGTCACTGTTTCCTTGTTCTGGTACTTGAGGTAGATTGCCATGTTTAGATTGTACACCTAATTTCCAACCAATGGAAGAAAAGGGTCAGGAGTGGGGTGGGGGGTGGGGGTGGGGGTGGGGGAGAACTCCGCGTTAGGGCTTTAAAACTTTGCCATTTCCTTTTGTAAATTGTTCCTCCTCCCTGACCATTTGTCAGGAGGGTGGCCCTTTCTCAAGATCGTAACAAACCATTCTTTTCTACTTCCTACCTTGAGAAGCCTCTGAGTGTTATTTGGGTAAGGATCTCTGTTGCACACAGTTTTGGGGTGTATACATCAGGAAAGCATGAATTCAATTCTTACCTCTGATCTTATGAGCTTCAGTGACCATGGACAGGTTATTTAACCTCTATAAGCCTCTGGGTTTTCCTGGTTTTAAAATGGAGATAATAATATGCATTGTAGTATGGTAACGAAAAGTAACATAAAACATTCCAGAGTTGCTATATTGTTGTGTTTGTCCTTGTTTTTGAAGAGGACTATGAGACCAGGAAAATGATGACATGACTTGCAATTGGCTTTGATTTGAGTGAGGTCATCAGCAAAGTTACCAGCCTCACTTTCTCCTCCCAGAGCCATCTGGATCCAGTGACCAGATATTCATCAGGATGACTGGAGATGGCCCAGGATGCAATGGAAGACTCTGGCCCTTTTAGGCTAAGGACTTTTCAGGTTCTTACATGGAGTGAGGTTAACACTCATTCAGTGATTAGGCCTCTTTAGGAAGTCAGTCAAGCCTCTTTAATTAGAAAAAAGAAAAAAAAAATCAGACTGGGAGGGGAAGATCCTCCAAGTTGCTAGTCAAAAGAGAGGCAATTGCCACTGACATTCACTCTGAGGCAGGAGGTCCCAAAATATACCCATTAAGTGGAGCTTGAGCAGGGACCTCTTGGTCCAATCTATGAGCTTCAGAGTGAAATAAATAGGTGAGAAGAAAGGGGAGAGGGAGAAAGAGGGGAGGAGGGAAGAAAGAGGGAGAGGGAATGGGAGAGGGAGAGGGAGAGGGAGAGGGAGAGGAAGGCAAGAATGAGACTCAAATAAAATATTAAAGACTCAACTCTAATGTCACCAGGAAGGCTTTTCTGGTTCCACTCCCCCACACACCCCCTATTGCTAATGCCTTCTGTAAGAGGGGATATTATGGTATCTTGTTTTTACTCCCATAAAAATTATTGGAAGTTAGCTGTGGGGAAGCTAAGACAATGGCCTACCTGGAACTACAAGTCACAAGTGTCCTCACTACCATGCCTATGTAATCTGCATATAAAGAGGGAATGTAGGGAAATAAAGTGAGGAATTTGACCAACCCTAAGTCTACCAAGAAGGACAGAACTGTAGAACCTCACTCCTGCTTCTGTATCAGTGTGGGTTTGTCCCTAGTGAGCATCACGCCGGCTTCCAGAAGCATAATAAACACCTTCCTCTGCACACTCTGTTTCTGACTTCTCTCAGTGAGAAGGGGTTTGCTGTTTTAAGGGGCATATCATGTGGATATTCCTAAGGCCTCCCAGGGAAGCAGTGCCTAGAAGAAGCTGGTCTGAGCTAACTCCCTGACCCTGGCTGGGAAGTCCTATGATCCCTACAGACATGCTTCTCACACTTCCCATACAAAATAGAATTGCATCTAATTTGTAGCTGTCTTATATGTATATATTTCCTACATGTTGTCTTCACCAACTAGATTGTAAGTTCTTTGGAGAAAATTTCAATTTCATCTTTGAATCTCTGGGGTTTAGTACCTGGCATATGACTACCCACTTAATAAAAGCTTGTTGAAACATAGATGCCCATCAAATAGGGAATGGCTAAACAAATCAGTGTGTGACTCTAATGAAACATTATTAGTGCTGCAAAAATGATCAAGATTTTTCACATGGAGAAGCATGGAAAGACCTATGCTAGTGAAGTTAAGAACTGGGAAACCTCAATATAATGGAAAGAACAATGACAACAAAACAATAAAAAATTAATGTTGTGAAATTTCAAATAAACTTGGCCCCAAAGAGATATAAGAAGGTGTTTCCCCCCTCCTTCCTCTCCAACTGCTTTATAAAGGCTGATAATTAATTACACGTGATATCAGATTTTTTTTTTTCCAAAGTGTTGACTAGTTTTTCAGAATTGTTTTTCTTAGGAATGGGAGAACAACTGCTGTTATTTAGATGTGACTAAAAGCATAACAATTTATTTTTATTCATTTTGTTAAATGTTTTCCAATTATATTTTAGTCAGTTTTGTGCCACACTCTGTAAGGAGTGGAGCAGGGGATATTTGACACCTTTGTGGCAGCCGATCTCAGATTCCTTCTGATGAGGTGCTTGGGTGCCTATGCTTGAACCCCAGTTTGTAACATCACATCCAGTTCCAAAATCACATTTCTCCCTAGCCTCAAAACATTGTCTCAGGCAGTTTCTTTCTAGCTCAAGGGCAGCATGCCCTAGAAAAATACTTATTTCTCTTCCCGATACAGTGGCCAGCTGCACCTATAGAATTTAGTAGTTTGACCCAACTGTGTACTGGCTGAAGCCACTGTGTACTGGGTCATATCTATCATATGTAATCTAGATTCAGTCATATGTATACTCCCTAGTTCATTATATACATCCTGAATCCCTAGTTAGTTTGGGATATATGTATGTTCTCAACATCCATCTTGTCAAACATGACATTGATGGGTGGCAGCTTGGTCAGCCCTGACTGCTAGCTAAAACCACACCTCCATGTAGCCCTCCCCACCTTGGGCTATTTCCCAGTCAATTCTGGGCAATATGCCAGCTCAGTAGATATTAAAAGTGCATGTTCCTTTAAGAACTGACCACTCCTTAAGTCCTCCCTAATCCCACCCTGACTCACCTCGTTAGCATATTTGGTACAGGTTCTACTTATAGATCATCCTATAAAAACTTTAACTGTACCTCTTTAAGGTTGCAGTTCCCTAAAAACTCTTGCCTGCTGTATAGTATAACAATAAATCTTTGCCACCTTGACTCAGAGAATGCTTGAGTCTGTAAATTCATTCCAGACTGCTTTCCAGGCACTCTGGTTATTGGGGTTCCTGGACTCCCTGAACTCCTTGACCCCCTGTGTCATTTCTAGCTTTAAGATTCTATTGGTGATGTTTACTGTTTTTCTCCAATGGAAAGCAGTCTTCTGTTGTCAACAGGTTCCAAATTGACTCCTTCCAAAACAAACCATTCTTATTCACTATTAGAGACACAGAAAATATTCTAGTTCAATTCAATTTGACAAACATTTACTTGGAATCTATTATGTACAAAGATACAAAGACAAAAGCTAAATAGATCTAGCCCTTAAGGAGGCTACATTCTGTTGAGAGAAATACAGCATGGACACAAATAAAGAAATAAAAGATATTCTGAGGAGGGAGAGAATGCTGATAATAGGACAGAATCAAGGGAAACATATTAGCTAAACCCTGAAGGAACAGAAATTTCGAGAGGCAGAGATGAGGAAGGAGCATATTTCAAGCCGTGGGAGACAGTTTGTGCAAACGCATGGATTTGGAAATAGGATGTGAAGTATAAGGGAAAACTATCCAGCACAATGTAGCAGAACATGGATGGTAGGAATTAATGTAAAATAAAAGTGGGAAGATTGATTTGAGTCAGATAATACAGTTTTTATTTTACATTGTTTGAGCAAGAGAGTGGGATCATTTTTTCTGGTGTGTAGAGGATAGAATGGAGAGGGGAAAAATTGAAGCAGAGAAGCCAATTAAGAGGCTATTACAATAATACAGGTGAGAGATAATAAGTACCTGAATTAGAGAGGTGAGAAGCACCAATTAGATGGAGAAGTCTGAGATGGAAGGGAATCTAGGGAAAAAGCTCTGTGATTTTATCGATCTGAGGATTTTCATTTGCGGAAGTTCTTTCTAACAATGTCAATCAGTAACTTACTGTCTTAGAAAGTTGCTTGAAGATAGTGAGAAATTAAGTGACTTGCCTGTGTTTGCACAGAGAGATAATTTGAACCCAAGTCTTTCTGACTTAAAGACTGATCCCCCTTCTATTGTTCCATGATGCCTTCCTTGAGAGATGCTGTGGAGGGAGAAAATTGTTAAGACTTAGAAATTGATTGAATATAGGTGGTGGCAGTGGGAAAGGAAAAACAGAAGATGATAGAATAACTAGGGGTATGTATGTATGTCTGAATGTAGAAGCTTGGCATCTGGTTCCAGGTCAGGCAACCTTAATTTATCCTCATGCCAGGCCAGATGACCAGATTGCCTTATTTACTTTCCTATACAAGAGGTCTCCCTGCTCCACCCCTTATCCCCACCCCCAATAAGGACACCTGTTTAGTTTGATCCGAGTTTTGAGAAATCAACCTAGAAACCTTTCAGGATGTATCATGATCTCTCCCTTCTCTACTCCCAACCACTGCCTTTCCTCTGAAATTATCTTCTATCTACTCTGTTATATCATATGTGTGTGTTTGCATATATATATGTATATATGTACATATATATGCATATATGTACATATACAATAGACATATATTAAATTAAAATTAAATATATAAATTTTAAATTAAAATTAACATATATATATTTTTTCATATTGCTCCTTGAGAGCAGAGATCATGTTTCTGCCTTTCTTTGTATCTCCAATGCTTATTACAATGCCTGGCAAGCTTAATAAATCCTTGTTTGCAGAGTGGCATAAAGGGTGGAGTTGGGATCTGAACTTTAGTATGCTTTTATTATTTTTTTTTGCTATCATCTCCACTAAGTTTCAGATGATAGATTCTGAGAGCTGAAAGAGTGTGCCTACAGTAATGTAGCTTAATCATATGACTAGGAACTTGATACAGAGTTGGCCAAACTAGAGAGGGAATTTGGAAGGATTTCAGCGTGACTATGAGGTCGTAAGATGAGTCTTTAAGGAATCAGCACCAATGGGTGTGGGCTGGCTTGGCTGCTGAATTCTCTCTGCCTTTTTGGCCCCCTTAAGAATTGGGCATATATTGACTATACATATACATTCTATGCTGCTTGCCGTCTCAAAAAGGAAAGGAGGGAGAGCATTTGGAAGTCAATTTTTTTAAATGTTAAATTTTTTTTACATATAATAATAAAATTAAAGGAGAATTGTGTATATAAGCCTAAATTGAGCAAGGCATCCTGTCTTTTCCACTTCTCTTATCCCAGTCCAATTAAAAGATTGCTTGAGATGTGACAATGAGGAACAGATGATGGATCAATCCTTTCCCCTATTTGGAACCCAATTTCCTTATTCCTTATGTACAAAGTGAGAATTAGACTAGAGGATCTCTCAGACTTCTCTTAGTTCTAATTTTCTATAACCATAGAAAATTACTGCTCCCTATAACATCCAGGATCAAATATCAGGCCCTCTGTTTGGCCCCCTCCCACCTTTCCACTCTTCTTGTTCATTGCTCCCCTCCAAGCACACTAGAGTCCAGCTGCACTGGAGCCCTTGCTTCTCCTACCACATCACATTGCAGCTCCATCTTCAACTCTGTGCCTTTTCATTGGCCGTTCCCCATGCTTGGAATACTCTCCTTCCTTCCCTCCACCTTTTACCTTCCCTATCTTTCTTCAAGTCTCTACTCAAATCCCAGCAGAATTTAGCTCACCTTTTCCACCACTATTTATCACTGCTAGTGCCTTTCCTCTAAGATTGCCTTTTACGTATTTTGCATCTATTATTCAAAGGTTGCCTCTCCCACAAAATGTATACTCCTTAAAGAAAGAGACTGTTCAACATATCTCCTGGGACATAGTGATTGTTCAGTAAATATGTTTTGACTGACATCTGTTAAAAATGGAACCAAGAGTGGCCGCTAGGTGGTGCAGTGAATAGAGCTTTGGCCCTGGGCTCAGGAGGACCTGAGTTCAAATCCGGTCTCAGACTCTTGACATTTAACTATCTGTGTGACCTTGGGCAAGTCACTTAACCCCAACTGCCTTGCCTTCCCCCCTCAAAAATTGAAAAAAAAAATTAAAAAATGAAACCAAGAGAAATCAAGAAACCAAAGGCAGGATGCAGATTCTACAGAGACAAGAAATTTACTATCTTGCAATATTTGAGATTTGTTTGTCAAAAACAAAATACAGTCCATGAGACTGTAGCAAACACTTCCTGCTTTGATTAGATTAGTATTAGATTCCATTCCATCCAGTATTATTAGCTCTTGTCAGAAAAGAAAATCATGAAATAAAAATGGAGTTTGGGTTCAGAGTCACATAGAAACTGTCTGGCAGGATAGGGAACATAGAGTAGAGGATTTCAGATCTCAAGCTCTTTCTCTGCTCCAGCCCTTCCCATTCAATGCTATTCCAATTACATAGTGTTTCTCAAACAGAAAAGATGCAAAAATGCAAGATCCTGCTTCCACCCAAGCTTGAGGCAGTTTTGCTAAGTCCAAACTACTCCATCTCCAGACTCCAGGCATTTTCACCAACTGTCTCCAAGCCTAAAATACCCTCCTTCATCAATTCCCTGGCTTCCTCCAGATCTCACCTTTTCAGGGAAACCTTTGTCAATCCCTCTTATTTCTAGTGCTTTCCTCGGTTAGCTCTTTGTACATAGTTGTTTACATGCTGTCTCTCCCTCTTTGTACATAGTTGTTTACATGCTGTCTCCCCCGTTATACTGTGAGCTCCTAGAGAAAAGGGACTAGCCTCTGCCTTTGTTTGTATCCCCGGCACTTTGAACAGCATCTGGCTCATAGTGAGGCAGTGCTGAGTGGCCTTTGTAATATTTTTTGGGGTAATTTTATAATTTTGAAACATTGTTGTAACTTCAGTCTTGTGTATGTATCATCAGTTTGTGACATCAGCTTAAGTTGTAAAAGCCATAAAGCATTAACTCTGTCCCTTCCCTGCCCCCAGCCTAGAGGTATTTCCTCTGAAACCATTTACTCTATAGCTATGATAATGAATTCTTTTAAAAGCATTACCTCCTTTTGTTCTAGTAAACAAGACTCATCCATTTGCAGATTGGATGGGTATTTCTCATTTAAATTTGACCTCAAATTTGACCGCTGGTTGACTTTATGACGGTTCAAGGCAAAAACCACACCTCTCGCTCCTAGTACCCTGGAGTTTCTCCCAGTGAATTATGGACAAAACACATGCTCAGTTGATGTGAAGGGTGCGTGTTCCTTTAAGTATTAGTCACTCCTTGGCTCCTCCCAGGCCCCTCCCTAACTCTACCTCTGTACACCTAGTTAGCCTAATGAACTGACTGACAGTTTTGTGTCTTTAAAAACTGCATCTCTAGCCCCTTGTCTTTGTAGGCTATCTGCCCACTATAGAGCATCACACTAAATCTCCTAGAACTTTGCAGGCCATCTGCCTGCTGCAGAGCATAACACTTAACCCTAATTCCTACACTTTGCAGGCTATCTTCCTGCTGTAGAGCATCACACTAAATCTCCTAGAACTTTGCAGGCTTTTTCCTATCACACCTCCTGCCCGCTGCAGTGTCACACTTTGCAGGCTTTTTCTAGCAGGTTTTCTTTCCACTCCCTTCCCCCCCCCACTGCTGAAGAGTGTCACACTAACTTGGTAACTCTACTTTAAATCCCTGTCAGCTTGCAGGTTTTCTAGCCCCTTTGCCTCAGTGTAACAATAAACTCTTGTAACTCTGCCAAGGACAGCTGAGTCCAGTAATTCTTTTCAGACGACAAACCTAGAAAGGATTTCAATAGAAATCCTCCCTACTTACACCTCTTCAACAGTAGATGCTTAAAGAATGTGTGTTACTTCCCCACAAACTCACAGTCTGGAGCTCTTCCCACTACCCCTCCTTCCCTCCACGAGTGAGTTTTTCAGACATAATCTAATCCTACAGCCCCATATAGGTGTTACCCAAGATCTTTGGCATTGATTGGCCTGCAATGTTCCCTCTCAGTCATTGCTCTCACATTATTGGTGCCCCAGGGGCACTGTATGGTACATTCTATGCCATGTGGAACACTTTCCTGTCACATGCCTAAATTTTTAGAGAAACCATATCATTTTGTGAGTTGTACAGGAGCAGGCTTCGTAGCACTGAACCAAGCAGAGGAAGGCCTTTTTGAGGACTTGTACCCAGAACTTCTGGGTAATCTTGAAGGCAAGATTCTAATATCTTCCATTCACCAGGCACTTACTGAGGTGTTGTCTGTTGAATGAGTGAATGAATCAGACATGACGAACTCAAAGAAACATTGCTGAAATCATGATGGGTTTCTTTGGTGTTTTCTTTCCAGGATTGCATTTGGAGTCCCTCCTTTCCGATTTGTATATGCAAGGGACTGGAACTCAGAATTCCTACCTCTTGGTTCATCATTCTTTCCATTGTTGTTTATCAAGGCTAATAAGCATACTTAAAAAAAATAGAAAAGCCTTTCTGACTAGACTTTTGATTGCATTGGCATAAGAAGATACAGGTGAGGAACTACTTCTATAAATGCAGGATGGCACCTTCTGTGATGAATAGTCTGAGGGAATCACCTGAAACACTGAGAGACTAATTGACTTCCTAGGATTACATACCTAGTAGGTGTCAGGCAGGTCTTCTTGCCACTAAGACCAGTTCTCTATCCACTTCTCCAGTCTATTCTCACTATACTAAGATAACAAAAGTTATGTATGATTTTCAGAGGCAGGGCACTAAGCTGGATAATAGCTGAAATCTTGAAATAGCTGAAAACCTTCAATTTTTTTGGTTCTGACAACCAGATCAAAGCAAAATGAAATCTCAGGAAACTGATCCAACAATTTGGTACAACAACATAGGGGTGGGGGATGAGTCATTGTAGGTGAGGAAACCGAGGCAGTAGTTAAAAGACTTGTTCAGGATCACATGTCTAGTAAATGTCTGAGGCAGGTTTTGAGTTCTTCCTAATGTCAACTCCACTGCTCTATTCCTTAGACCATGTATCTACCTCATAATTTACAAAAAATTTTATCTAAGGAAAACATGTAGTGTTGGTAGAGATAGTCTCTAGTCACCTACACTCTAGTTTCAAGAAGGCTGACTGCCTCAAGGAGAAAGGTGAGGAATGAAGTGAAGGAGACTTTCTCCCTTCCCTTCTCTCTTTTCTTTCATGTGCTGTCCTATCCTTTTCTTTCCTTTCCTTTTCCTTTTTTCCTGAATCCTTAACAGTAGTGATCAAGATTGGAGGCAGCTAGGTGGGTCAGTGGATAGAGTGCTGGGCTTGGAGTTTGGAAGACCTGAGTTCAAATCCAGACTCAGATACTTACTAGCTATGTGACCCTGGAGAAGTCACTTAGCCTCTGTTTGCCTTAATCCACTGGAGAACGAAATGACAAATTACTCTGGTATCTCTGCCAAGAAAACTCCACAGATAGTATTGGCATGCTATAGTCCATGGCAGGGGTGGAGAACCTGCAGCTTTAAGGGCACATGTAGCCTTCTAGGTCCTTGGGTGCAGCCTTTTGACTGAGTCCAAGTTTTACAGAATAAATTCTTTTATAAACGAGATTTGTTCTGTGAAGTTTGGATCTAGTCAGAGGGCCACACTTGAGGACTTAGAGGGCCACATGTGGCCTCAAGGCTGCTGGTTCTCCACTCCTGGTCAATTGGAACAATTGAACAATAAATGATCAAGATGGCCAGGTTCAATAGAAACTAAGGGGAAGAAAAGAGGTTTACTATGAGTGAGAGAACTGAAAACTTCTCAGACTATAATCTAAAATCTAGTAAAGCTTTTTGTGGGAAACAGGCCCAAGTTCCCCTTCACCAGAGATCACATGATTTACAAGAACTCAAAACTCAGAGCAGTAGGGAGTCACCCCTCTCCTCAGTGACACCTCAGTGTAAGATATGCCAAATAAGGACAGAAGTGCTTTCTCAAATGTACATTGGGTGGCCTACTGTTTCCTTGTTGCAGTACTGGAGGTACATTGCCTCACTTAGATTGTACCCCTAACTTCCAGCCAATGGAAGAAAAGGGTCAGAATGGGGAATGGGGGAGAATTCCACGTTGGGGCTTTAAAACTTTGCCGTTTCCTTTTGTAAATTGCTTCTCCTCCCTGACCATTAGTCAGGAGGGTGGATCTTTCTTGAGATCATAATAAATCATTCTTTTCTGCTTCCTACCTTGAGAAACCTCTGAGTATTATTTGGGTAAGGATCTCTGTTGCATACAGTTTTGGGGTGCACACAATTTTGGGGGGCTCACTCGGGAGTTATCCTTTCATGAGAGGGTCCCACAGACCCTTAACAAGGACCAGGCGCCAACTGAGGTTTCTCAGGGGTCCTTGGAACTGGTCTGTGAGATCCAACTCTGATAGAGTAACAACCTGAAGAGAGGGACTCGGTATGAAGCAGAAATTCTGGTTTTGCTAGAGAAGACCACCGGCAGGGAGGGGATCATGCAACTTTGTGTACACAAACCCAGGGAAGCAAGTCCCTGGGTGATCCAAGGGTGGGAGACAATCTAAGCCATTCAAGTCTGAAAGATTTCTCCTGCCATGGGTGGGACACAGTGTGAGTGTGAAAGATTTCTCCTGCCTGGGAAAAAGTTAGATAGGCCTAATAGACCCTGATAAGATTAAAACTCTGGGTAAAGAACAATCTAAAACAGCCCTTCCAAAATACCTTCCTAACATTCTGGAGATATACTAGCTAACTGGGATAATTTACCAAAATACAAGGAAAAAGACCAAAGGAAGATGATAAAATACTGTTGCCTCTTTTGGGCCAGCCTCTGGCATCCCACTAGGAGGAGGTGTATATTGGCCAAAATATGGCTCCTCTGAAGACTGGGTGTGCCAACAACTAAATTTGTATATGAAATCAGAAGAACAAGAACAGCAGCACCATCCCTAGGACCTCCTTCTACCCCTGCCCTACATTTCTCCACCATGGGGACTTCCGGGCCCAGCCTGGACTCCTCTTTCCCTACCCTCTGTGCCCCTGAATGGAAATCGAGGAGTGAAGACTTGATTGACTTGGCTAGGATAGGCACACCCATACACACCTCTCTCCAGAGGGAACTGAAACAGTCAATAAAAGATCAAGAGAGTTTTCCTGTCCCTGAGACTGCAGAAGCTGCTAAAGCTTTCCCTCTTTGGGAAGGTCCTGTGGGCCCAGGGGATAGGTTATGTGAATGTCCCCTTAAGTAGCACTGAAATTAGAATTTTTAAGAAAGAAATGAAGCAGTTAACTGAGGATCCCTCAGGGGTTGCTGATCAGGCTAATCAGTTTTAGGACCCAGTTTGTATACTTGGGGGGAATTATTATTAATCTTGGATATGTTGTTTACTGGGGAAGAGAGGGGACAGATTAGGTGGGCTGCTATGCAGGCTTGGGATGAATCCCAGTCTATGGCTCAAAAGGGTCTGAGAGGGAAGGAAAAATTTCCTCTCCAAGACCCCAACTGGGATCACAGTAAGTCCATACACAGAGGACACCTACAAGATCTTAGAAACATGGTGATCCAGGGAATTTGAAATGCAGTGCCCAAGAACCAGAATTTGAACAAAGTACAGGAAGTACAGCATGAGAAAGACAAGGCCCTATATGCCTTTCTCCATAGATTGAAAGAAAATATCAGAAAATTCTCTGGTCTAAATTTAGATGATCCTATGTTCCAACAGTGATTAAAGCTCTATTTTGTTACTAATGCTTGGCCAGACATTAATAAAAAGTTACAGAAAATTGAAGAATGGCAGGAATCCTCCAGATTCCATTCCCCCAAAACAAAAAGGGAGCTTTGGAAATTCTTTGGATTGGTGGGCTACTGTAGGAACTGGATTGATTCCTATGCCATCCTGACCAAACCTCTGTATCAATACCTATTGGAAGAGAAACTTGACCATATAGTATGGAGTGAGAATAGTAGAAAGAGCTTTGCTCAGTTAGAAGAGGACCTGACTTCCCCTCCAATACTGTGTCTCGCTTCCCTAGAGAAGCCCTTCCATCTTTTTGTAAATGTAGAAAAGGGAGTAGTCCTTGGAGTGCTGGCACCAATAAGAGGAGGGCGGTGAAGACCAATAAGTAGCCTTCCTCTCCAAGATTCTGGATTGTGTTGCTGGGAGATAGCCCACTTGTATTCAGGCTGTGGCTGCCGCAGCCACCATAATTGAGGATAGTCGAAAGTTGACCTTTGGGGGGAGCCTTATAGTGAGTGTTCCACACCAGGTGAGGGTGATAATCAGAAAGCAGGCAGGTGGTTCACTGACTCCTGGATCTTGAAATTTGAGGCTATTATACTGGACAAGGATGATTTGGTATTAGCCCAAGATAATAACCTGAACCCTGCCTCTTTCCTTGCTGCTAGCATGGAATCTAGTTCAGGGTCTGAACACAACTGCCTAGACATAATTATCTCCAAACCAAGGTATGGGAAGATCTCCAAGAATCCCCTGTCCCGGCAGGGGTAAATCTGTTCATAGATGGTTCCTCTAGAGTGGTTGAAGGGAATCAGAAAAATGGGTATGCTATAAAAGATGGAAATAGAGGATCTCTCATTGAGGCAGGGGGACTACTCAAACCCTGGTCTGCCCAGATGTGAGAACTTCACGCATTAAATCGTGCCCTAAAGTTACTGGAAAGAAGGGAAGGGAACATATATACAGATTCAAAATAGGATTGGGGAGTGGCACATGTATTTGGGGAGACATGAGAAGAATAAGGAAGGACCAATAGCAGAAGAAAGGAACTGGCCCATACTACCTTATTAAGCAAAGTTTTGGAAAACCTGTTGTTGCCTGAAGCCATTGCCATTATACGTGTTAATGGCCATCTGTGAGGGACAATCCTTTGAGGTCAAAGGAAACAGCCTTGCAGATGAGGAAGCTAAGAGGGCTGGAGAGGAAGGATCAGGGCAGGAAGATCCTAATTTGGTCTTGATCCCTTCCTTTCTTTCCAGTCTCCCCTCCCCCTCCTCTTCTCAGGAACAGAGACAGAAGGCCCAAATTCTTGGGGCATAAGAGGATAAACGTGGACACTGGTTCCTTCCTGATGGTGGAGAGGTCTTGACCAAAGCAAGTAGGAGGCAGGTACTGCAATACTTACACCAGGGAAGGCACTGGGATGCCTAGAACATTGTGACGCAGTTTTGACCTGGTTTGTGTCTCCAGGCCTACATACCTTAGCACAGCAATTGGTGGATGGCTGCCTTGTTTGTCAAAGGACAAATAAGCCTGCCCAGCGCCAGGCTCTGGCTGGGGAAAGGCCCCCAGGAATTAGGCCATTCCAGAGTATACAGGCAGATTTTTTAGAACTGCCTCCAGTAGGCTGCCTAAAATAGTTGCTTGTCATAGTAGATCACCTAACCTCTTGGGTGGAGGCATTTCCCATGCCATGAGCAACTGTGCAGGCAGTTAGCTGAATCCTGCTTGAGCAAATCATTCCGAGATATGGGATGGTGGAGAGGATAGACTCAGACCAGAGGACACATTTCACTGCCAGGGTCCTTAAACCTCTGAACCAGACCTTAGAAATTACCTGGGAGCTACATACTCCTTGGCACCCTTCCTCTTCTGGCAAGGTAGAAAGGATGGATCAGGAAATAAAGAGACAGTTCACAAAATTGACAATTGAAACCCAACTGCCATGGATTAAGTGCCTCTCTCTAGCCCTTGTCAGGATGAGAACTAAGCCTAGAAAAGATATTGGACTATCTCTTTTTGAACTTTTGTATGGATATCCATATCCTGGGGGGAATAGAAAAAAATCTGGGATCCTATATTGGAATGCAAAGACAAATTTCTTAGAAATTATGTACATGCTTTGGTAAAACATCTCCATGCCTTACAAAGCAAAGGCTTGATTGCTCAAACTCTGCTACTGGGGTTCCCAGTGTATCAATACCAGCCTAGAGATTGGGTATTGCTCCAGGTGTGGAAAGAAGAAAAGCTTACCTTGTCTTGGGAAGGACCTTTCCAGAGTCTACTGACTTCAGATATGGCAGTCCAGACTAAAGAACGTGGGTGGACACACCATATTCAGGTAAAGGGACTCATGAATCCTGCTGCTGAATGGACTATTGATCTGGAAGATTCGGGGGAATTGAAATTGCATCTTTGGCGAAGGCCACTGCCTGTAGTCTGAGCTCATGAGCCCTGAACCCTTACCTATAGTAACTCCTTTTCTGCTTATAACTATACTAGTGGTTGGAATCCTTGTTTGTGTCTCTACCCCTTTTGCATAGTTCTTTTATTTATAACAAGAGTGTAATACCATGGGATTTACCTTAACTATGCTCCTGGTCAGTATACCCTTTGTCCAGCTAGCCCCCATTCCCTGAGTACTCAAAGAGAATACCAAAAACACTTTTGATTACTGGAATAGTCCAGAAAACTTGGTCCAAAATGATAAGGCTAGAAGGGACAGCTGAGGGGACTGTACAATTGATGGTGTTAAAAGGACAAGGGTAGACCCCAATTGACCTGGAGGACAGGCCTAACCCTGGGGGTCTAGAAACCGAGAAAGATGAGATTGTAGAAGGGGCTTATCAACAATGGTGTGAGTTTTCAGGGAGTGAAAATGAGAGGAGAGATTGAGTGAGAGAAGTGAAAACTTCTCAGACTATATTCTAAAATCTAGTAAAGCTTTTCATGGAAACAGGCCCAAGTTCCTCTTCACCAGAGATCATATGATTTACAAGGACTCAAAACTCAGAGCGGTAGGGAGTCACCCCTCTCCTCAGTGACACCTCAGTGTAAGATATGCCAAATAAGGACAGAAGTGCTTTCTCAAATGTACATTGGGTGGTCACTGTTTCTTTGTTCCAGTACTGGAGGTAGATTGTTGTTCTTAGATTGTGCACCTGACTTCTAGCCGATGGAAGAAAAGGGTCTGGAGCGGAGTGGGGGAGAATTCCGCGTTAGGGTTTTATAACTTTGTCATTTCCCTTTGTAAATTGCTTCTCCTCTCTGACCATTTGTCAGGAGGGTGACCCTTTCTTGAGATCATAATAAACCATTCTTTTCTGCTTCCTACCTTGAGAAGCCTCTGAGTATAATTTGGGTAAGGATTTCTGTCGCACACAACTGTGACTTAGGTTACTTTAAAAATAAAACATGAGCAACAGATTACCTTTCCCATTTAAGGATGATAGCTGTTTCCAACTATCTGAAAAGTTGCCCCATGAAAAAGAGAATAAAGTTGTTCTGCTTGGTTCCAGCAGGCAGGAAGATTTAGACATTGGTCAGCAGTAAAAGGAGACAGGTTTCAGTTCAATATATGCCAGGCAGTCAGTAATCATTTATTAATCTCTTACCTATATGTCAGGGACCATGCTTGGTATAGAAAGAAAGGTTTAGAAAAAAAGCCCATGCTCTCAGGAAACATACATTCTATTGAGGGAGAAATCATGTAAATAACTAAGTATACAAGAAATAAATACAGAGAAGATGGAAGGTAATCTGAGAGAGAAAAACTTCCTGACAATTAAAGCTGTTTTACAATAAAATTAACTACAAGGATAGGAGTTCGTCACTGCAGGTTTTCATGAAGCACCTAAATGGCCATTTGTCAGAGACACAGTGGAAGGGAATGATGTTTCAAATAGGAGTTGGAGCAGATAACCTCTGAGAACCTCCCAACTTTGGGATTCTCTGATAATCCTAAATTTTGGTTTTGTTTTGTGGAGATGCGATGGTCTTGGGAACAGAGCCATTAATAGGCTGGTGCGACTGGAACTCAGCGGCCCATGTACTCCAGGAGATGGTAACAGAGATTAGAGCTAAGTCAGCAAGAAAAATGAACTGAAAGAGGAAACTACCCGATTACTCGGCCTGCTTTCATCCTTCTACATGTAGTT
Source organism: Pseudochirops corinnae (assembly GCA_028646515.1). Lineage (NCBI taxonomy): Eukaryota > Metazoa > Chordata > Mammalia > Diprotodontia > Pseudocheiridae > Pseudochirops > Pseudochirops corinnae. The sequence goes on from JAQQSV010002419.1 coordinate 25,545, forward strand.
CTCACCTAGTCACAGTCTTGATGTGTCCCAGGGTTTCCAACGTGTCCGTGGAGGCCAGTCCTAATTCCAGTGGTTCCCTCTCCCTAAAGGACTTTGTGTCCCAAGATTCAAGTTTTCTCCCTTCTCCCTGCCCTAAACTGTTTGCCCCTGAAGGATTTTGTGGTGCTTATCTCAGATGTAAACTTACAGCTCAGCTTGCTTTAGAATTTGTGGAGAAGGGGGGAGGGAAATTGGTAATGTTGCTTATGTATTAGCATTCTCCACGCCAAACACAGTGCTTGGCACAGAACAGATGTTTAATAAATTCTTGTTGATTGATTAATTGATAAAAAAAAAATCTAAGTAAAATTCCTGCTGGAAAATATAGAATTTGTGCGATGGAGTATATGATCACTTTCCCCTTGGAACTTACCATTTCACTCTTCTGTAGAGCCCAAACCATCTAGGACAGTGGTGGTAAACTCAAATAAAAACTGATATTTATAACCTGCAAATTGACTTAAAAGACCATGAACTAACATAATCTATGTCAATCTATGTCAAACCCAGCAAGTTTGACACCTCTGATCTAGGAAATAGTAGGCATGATTTTGAGGAAATGGCTTTACCGAATATTTGATTTGAGTTGTTGTAACCTACTAAGCACGATGAACTGAGTAGACTAGAATTCAGAGAATTTGTAACTTTGGTCACAGTGAACCTTTACATTGTCCTCCAATGAACTTGTCCATCTAGATCACTATAATAAAAAATGTTGGGAAAGAAGAAAAGGAAGAAAAAGCAAAGAATAGTGCATAGGAAAAGAGACTGCAAGAAAACACATTTTGGGTAAATTCTATATGTAGGGACTGAAGTCATCGTAATGCCAGGTTCATTACCTTGTGTAACATTGGGGCATGTCAGTTAACCTCTCTTGGCCTCAGTTTCCTCATCTGTAAAATGAAGGTAAGAATAGCATCTACCACACAGGTTTACTTTACAAAATGAGATTGTGATATGCTTTTTTTAAAACTTAAAGTACTATGTAAATGTAAACTATTATCATTTTTATCAGTAAAATGAAGGAGTTGGATCACATGACCTGTAGGGTCCCTTCCAGATATATAGTCTGTTTATTGTCTTGTGATTTTAGTAAAGGATAGAAATTTTATGGAATTCAATAAGTATACTGGGCAATTAGAAACTAAACAGCTGCTATTGACTTCTAACCCAATATATCCCTCTCCATCTCATCTGTAACTATTTTTATGACATTTTCTAGATAAATACTATGATCAGAAACACCTTTAGGAGTCTGTTTTCTGTTTCCTTTTTTCTCTGAGAAGCTCAATGATACTAACTTAGCTGAAATCTTTACCATTCTTCCTGATGTTATTCATTGGAGTTGTTGAGGCTTTTGAAATCTGTAAGATTTCAAAATTTGCTTGAAAATGTTCTCCAGTTAAGGATGTGGAAAATCGAACAGTAATGCATTGTTGGTGGAGTTGTGAACTGATCCAACCATTCTGGAGAGCAATCTGGAACTATGCCCAAAGGACATAGCAATACCACTTCTGGGGCTGTATCCCAAAGAGATCATAGAAGTGGGAAAAGGACCTGTATATGCAAAAATATTTATAGCAGATCTTTTTGTGGCAACAAAGAGTTAGAAATCAAGGGAATGCCTATCAATTGGGGAATGGCTAAACAAGTTATGGTATATAAATGTAATGAAATACTATTGTGCTATAAGAAATGAGGAGCAGATGGACTTCATAATAACCTGGAGAGATTTATATAAACTGATACTGAGTGAAGAGAGCAGAACCAGGAGAACTTTGTACATGATTACAGGTGCATCATATGCGTGACAACTAACTTTGATAGACTGGGCTCTTCTCAGCAATGCAAGGTTATAAGACAACTCAAAAGACCCATGATTGAAAGGGATATCCACATCCAGAGAAAGAAGTACAGAGTCTGAATGCAGATTGAAGCAAACTACTTGCTCTCTTTTTTTTAAATTTTGTTTTGTTTCCTCTTTCCCATTGTTCATTCCATTGGTTATAATCCTTCTTTACAACCTGACTGATGTTTAATGTGAAGGTATTTGTAGATCCCATATTTGATTGCATGCTGCCATGGGGTGGGAGAGGGGGGCACGGAGAGAGGGTAGTAGCGGGAGGAGGAGAAAATTTGGAACTCAAGGGATTGTGGAACTGAATGTTGTAAACTAAAAGTAAATACATAAATTTTAAAAAATAAAAAAATAAATTGTTCTCCAGTTGTGAATCATTATAAACATTTTAGAAACTAATTTAGAATTATGCAAATAAGTTTATTCAAATGTTCATATGCTTTGAACCAAAGATTCTACTACTACGCATGTGTCCCAAGAAAATAATTGATTGTGCTGCTGCTACTAATAGCATTCATATAGTGCATTACATATCTAATTTGATCCTCACAAGAAACCTGGGATGTAGATGCTTATTAAGTCTATTTAACAGAATAGGAAACTAAGGCAAAGGCTAAATGACTTGCCTAGGATTACACAGCTAGAAAGCTGGTTATGTCTTCCAGACTTCAATTTCACTATCAATTGCACTACCTAACTGCTTATAAAAAGACCTTTTTCACCAAAGAAGAATTGGAGAGCATTATAAAATGCAAAATGGATAACCTTGAGTACATTAAATTGAAAAGTTTCTGTACAAACAAAGCCAATGTAAC
>JAQQSV010002420.1:8268-28742 GCA_028646515.1 Pseudochirops corinnae
GATACACAGGCACTGTGTTTGGGAGATCCATCCTGCCCTACTGAAAAGTGACATAGGAGTGAATAGACTGGGGGAAGGGGGAAACACTGGGATGGCTGTTTTGGGGTGGTGGGGGGGAAAGAGGGGGAGAAAATATGTAACTCAAAATCTTGTGGAAATGAGTGATGCAAATTATAATAAAATTAAAAAAAAAAAACAATCTCTCCTGGATCTATTTTCCAGGTTAGTGGTTTTTCCAATGAGATATTTTACATTATGTTCTATTTTTTCATTTGTTTGAGAGTCTTTTATAGTGTCTCAATTTATCATAAAGTTATTAGCTTCCAGTTGCTCCAAAACAATTTTGAAGGAATTATTCTCTTCAGTGAGTTTTTGAAATTTCTTTTCCATCTGGCAAATAAGGCTTTTTAAGGCATTCTTCTCCTCATTGGCTTTTTGGGCTTCTTTTGCCATTTGAGTTAGTACATTTTTTAAGTTGTTATTTTCTTCAGTGTATTTTTGAGTCTCCTTTAGCAGGCTATTGACTCACTTTTCATGATTTTCTTGCATCATCCTCATTTCTCTTAGCAATTTTTCCTCCTCTTCTCTTACCTGATTTTCAAAATCCTTCTTGAGCTATAACCAGTTCATATTTATCTTTGAGGCTTTTGATGCAGTAGTTCTGACTTTGCTGTCTTTCTCCTGCTTCATGCCTTGATACTTTTTGTCCTCAAAAAAGGATTCTATAGTCTGTTTGTGCTTCTGTTGCTTGCTTATATTGCCAGACAATGACTTGACTTTTGAGCTCTTTGTGATGGCAGAACTCTGCTTCCAGAGTGGAGAGAGCTATGTCCTAAATTGCTGGTGTTTTTGCAGCAGCCAAAGCTATTAGGAGGGCACCCCCTCTAGAACACTTACAAGCTCTGGCTCACTGGTCACACACCCCAGGACCACCACTCCAGTCCATGATCCAGATCTAAGCAGGTTAAAGAAAAAGCAATTAACCTCTGAATGGTTGTTTGGTCCCCCTATGATCAGGCCACGAGCTTCTGAGGAGGCCATGTTGCAGTGGCTGCACAGCCACCATACCTCTGCCACTTCTTGTCCCATGTGCAGGGGCCAAACCATGCTCTTCTGCCCTCCCCCCAGGTTCAAACAGAGTTCCACCCTCGCCTTTTACTTTGTCTTTGTCATTTGTGGGTTGAAAAGTTTGGAAACCTCTATAGCTGCTGGTGATTCACTCTACTGAAGTCTGCTCTGGCTGTTGCTAATTGGGACCACCCTGGGGCCAGAACTGTGGGGTTCAAGTGAGACTGTGCTCAGTTCCCATCTCAGTGTGACAGACCCTTCCTATCTGCCTGCTGGGCTTCCTTCAGAGGTAGATTTTTTTTTTCTCTCTGTCACTTTGTGGATTCTGTAGCTCTAAACTTTGTTTAGAGTCATTTTTCACATGTATTGGAAGTGATTGGAGCAGAAGCTCTCATCATGTTTGTGCTTCTACTCTGCCATCTTGCAGTGTTTTGTTTTTTCACTGGGGCTACATGTAAGCATGTTGAGGTCTGACCACTGTTTGCCTGTGGCTGTACTTAAGTAAGCGATGTTTCTTGGAGCTGGACTCAGCTGGTTCCCTTGGCTATGCCAAGCATATGTGGGGGGGGGGGGATGGGGGGGGCGGGTCCTGGTGTTGGTGCTTGCCTGCTCCATCATATTGGGTTTCAGCAGTTCCCACTGGTTTGTTGAGGTGGGATTTTTTGCTGGTTTGTTGGGATGCTTCCTGTCCTAGAATGTACTGCCTTTTTACAAAATTGAGACTGATCTTTCTTGCAATTCTTCCAAGTGTCTTGGGTTAAAAAATTATTTACCCTGTATTTTTTCCTGGTTTTGCTATTCCAGGATGTGTTTGGGGGGGACTATTTTCTGGTTGTTTAGAGGTGAATATGGGAGAGTTGCAGTGATTTACTGCTTACTCCACCATCTTGGCTCCCAGACATCTTCCTGGCACATTTTATAAAATATAGAACTAGCCATATCAATTCTCCACTAAATAAACTCCAAAGGCTCCCTTTGACTCTAGTGTTAAAGGTAAACTGCTCTGCTTGGCATTTAAAATGTTTTATGCACCTAGCTTCATCTTACTTTTCTAGTTTTGTAGAAAGGAAAGTTTCCCTTTCTCTACTTTCTTTTCAGTACTCCCCATTACATACTCTACCATCTATCTAAACAAGTTTTATTTTCCTTCAACATGAAGTTCCATCTCCATCTCATTTTACTGTCTATCTCCCATGCCTACAATACCACTTTCCCTCATATCCACCTCTTAGAAGCTCTACTTTCTTTCAAAATTAATCTTATGCTATCTACTACATGAATGTTTTTCTGGTTGTCCAGCTAGTATTATCCCATGCCTAACTACTAATTACTTTAAATTTATTTTATATCTAACTATGCATATTGACAGAGTCAATCTCCAAAGTGTGAAAGAGTTTTTATGCAGTGGTTGGGGGTCATTTGTATTTGGAAAAATAAAATTTATAACTGACTCTTTACTTCCTCTAGTGGATTTCAGCAGCATGTGGATAAAAGTAGAAAAGTTTATGGTGGGTGCAATACAACATTAGGATAAAAAAGGGAAAATCAGTGATAGGATTGGGTGGCAAGTGAATTAAGGGTACAGATCACTATCAAATTGAACACATCAGTTTTAAGGTCAAGATTTTTTTGATGAGATGAATTGAAGTCAGAGCAGCAAGTTGGATTAGTAAAGTACGGTAAGGTGGAGAAGAACCTCATCATGAGAGTGAAAATTAGGTTTAGGACTGAGAAGGCCCAGAAAGAGAGACAAAATAAGAAGGTGTGGTCACACAGAGGAATTTCTGGGTTCTGGAGTATTAAAGTACCACAGTTGTGGATATAAAATCAACAAAGGGACTATGCCTTTATATAATTAAAGGGAAGCGGAAGAGGTTGAAGAACTTGAAAACAAGAGCCTTTGAGAGGATATCAATATTCATATCACAGGCCACAAGTATGAGTTGAGGATGAGATGATGAGGAAGGTTGTGATCCTGGCAAATGAACACAGAGAAAACTAAAAAAAAATTTGGGGCCATTAGATATCTACCACCAATATAAAAATAAATATTTTATCTAGATGACATGAACTGCAAAAGCAGTGAGACTGCTGACTAATAGCAACAAATGTCAGGTCTTGAATTGACAGTGTGGAGGAAAGGTTTTGTCATGAAGATTACTCTTCCTCATGCCTACCTTAGCAGTAGTAGAAGCTACTAAGGGCAGTGGCAGAGCCCTCATTCTCAGAGATCTTTCCCTGGTCCAGACAAAGGGGTGAAATCATGCTACTCAAAGACCCTAAGGGAAGATACATCCAGTACTTTAGAGGGTGGTCAATGAATCATCATTCTTGGGGGAAAACCAGTTTCTCAAAATTGTAAGACATTAAAAAGTGTATGAGAAAGATGTCTAATATAATCAGCAGTCAGGTAATTATAAACAAGCTTTGAAAAGCTCACAGTAGGAGCAGAAGGCAGAACTGGATAGCTATTTAGAAAGGGTAGGACTGAGGTGTATGGGGTTGAGGAAGCATGTGGTGGAATAGTTTTCTGTTCTGAATTACAAGGATTTAGAAGAAAGGGTTTGCTATGTATAGGGCAACAAATTTTCATTCTCTTCTGAGTAGGGTATGTTGCCATGTTCCAGGTGCCAGGGCAGATGTTAAAATTCAGAAATATCCAGTTCTTTGTGATTTCATACACGGTGTCTGTGTCTACAGTGGCTCATAAATACCACAAAACTGTACAGAATTAGGTTGTAATGTTGCCACAGCAGATATGCCTAATAGAATTTTCTATGTAGAAGGAACTAGATGTATGATATCATTTGTATAGGGAACTCCATGGTAAGAATTTTTTTTTTAACTGATACATTGTTGGCATCTTCTCTGCAATTTGTAATCTTATTGCTGAGAAGACTTAATGTTTAATAAGCTTGCCTAGGCTCACCTAACTAGTATCTGCCATGGGCAGAACATGAATCAAGGCTTTCTTTATCTCCATCATAATCACTGTTTCTCTCACTTCCTAAAGCAAATACAATTGAAGCAAATATTACCTACATAGCTATAGTAACTTATGAGATGAAGTATGACAAAGTACTCTCCTGGCCATACTATTCTGGTTTCAGGCTCTGATAAATGGCAGGAGTATACATAACTCTCAGAACTTTCACTTCCCTTCTGAATTTATATACCTTTATGACATAGGTATGGTGGAGTCAGTTCAACCAGCTGACAAGAGTCTATTGTTGAGAAGAGGCAAGACGGCAGTGTATAAGCAGGAAAACCTCATGAGTTGCCCCCATAACCACCTCAAATACGTATAAGATATGACTCTAAACAAATTTTAGAGCAACATAACCTACAAAGTGACAGAGAGAAACAAATCTCCCAGTGAAGACAGCCCAGCAGGCAGACAGGAAAGGTCCATCACAGCATCCTGGGAATTAAACCCCATCCCATGTGAGCCTGCAGTTTTAGCACCAGGGAGGCCCTGACCAACAGTGCCTGTAGGGGATTTCAGGAGAGTGGATCACCAGCAGCTGTGGTGGTTTCCATTATTATCAACTCAAACATGCCATAGAAAAAGTGTGGACTCTATGGGAACAGGGAGACCAAAAGGGCACTCTGGCCACTGGCTCCAGGATGAGAATGCAAGAAACAGCAGAGGCACTGTGGCCATGCAGCCACCTCCACATGGCTGCTTCAGAGCTTCTGGCCTACAGATAATAGGGGGATTATGTGACCATTCAAAGGGTAATCACTCTTGTTTTAACTTGACTGTATCTGGATTGTGGTCTTAAGTAGTGCTCCTGAGGTATATAAACAGTGAGCCAGAGAAACTGGGGGCAAGACAGGGCACCCAACTAATAGCTCTGACAGCTGTGAAAACTCCAGCAATTTGGGACAAAGCTCTCCTCTCTGGAAAAAGAGTATTACTATGGCAAAGAGGTGAAAAGTCAAGTAATTGACTGGCAACATGAGCAAGAAAAGGAAGCAAAGCAAGCATTGCAATCAAACCTAAGATTGCTTTTTGGGGGACAAAAAGGATCAAAGCATGGAATGGAAGGAAGATAATGAAGTCATTGCATCAAAAGCTCCAAGGAAAATATGAACTGGTTACAGGCCATGGACAAGCTCAAGAAGGGTTTTGAAAATCAAAGAAAAGAAGTGGAGGAAAAATTGGGAAGAGAAATGAGAATGATGCAAAAAAAATCATAAAAAGTGAGTCAGCAACCTGACTGAAGAAAAGAACACCTTATGAAATAGACTAACTCAAATGGCAAAAGAGGCTCAAAAAGCCAATGAGGAGAAGGATGCCTTAAAAAGCCGAATTTGCCAGATGGAAAAAAGAATTTCAAAAGCTCACTGAAGAGAACAATTCCTTCAGAATTAGATTGGAGCAAATGGAAGCAAATGACTTTATAAGAAGTCAAGATACTATTAAACAGATCTAAACAAATGAAAAAATAGAAGGCAATATGAAATATCTCATTGGAAAAACCACTGATCTGGAAAATAGATCTGGGAGAGAAAACAAAAATTATTGGCCATGATCAAAGCCATGATCAGAAAAATAACCTAGAAATTATCCTTCAAGGGGGTGGAGTCAAGATGGTGGCATAGAAGCAGGAAAACTCTGTGGATCCCTCCACAACCACCTCAAATATCTATAAAATATGACTCTAAACAAATGTTAGAGCTCCAGAACCCACAAAGTGACAGAGAAACAAATCTCCCACTGAAGGCAGTCCAGCAGGCAGACAGGATGTGTTCATAGCAGCATGTGGGAGTCAAGACCAGCTCCACCACAGTTTTAGCCAAAGGCTGGCCTGACCACACTGGTTGGAGCATTTAGGAGAGTGGATCAACTGCAGCTATGATGGTTTCCAGAATTATCACCCATAAATGCCAAAGACAAAGTGAAAGGTCAGTGGAAATCAGCTGAATTTGGGGAGGGGGGGATGGAGGAGTGGTTATGGCCCTCTTCCCCCAGAGCCAGTAATGGCAGAAGTGGCCTCTGCAGCTGCCTCTATGTGGCTGCTTCAGAGCTCCCAGCTTGCAGATTGCAGGGGGGCCAAGCAATCATTCAACAAGAAATGCTCTTGCCTTAACCTGCCTGGATCAGAATTGTGGTCTTGGGTGCTGGTCCTGAAGTGTGTGGCCAGTGAGCCAAAGCTGGTGGGGGCTCCAGAGATGGCAGCCTCCTAATAGCTCCAATAGCTGTGAAAACCACAGCAATTTGGGACAAAGCTCTCCCCTCTGGAAGCAGAGTTCTACTGTGGCAAAGGGCTCAAAAGTCAAGTTAATTGACTGGCAATATCAGCAGGCAAAGGAAGCAAAGCAAGACCAGCAATATAACTTTAGACTTTTTTTTTGAGGGGGACAAGATGGATCAAAGCATGGAATGGGAGGAAGACAACACAATCAGAACTCCAGTACCACAAGCTTCCAAGAAAAACATGAATGGGTTACAGGCCATAGAGGAGCTTAAGAAGGCTTTTGAAAACCAAATAAGAGAAGTGGAGGAAAAACTGGGAAGACAAATGAGAATGTTGCAAGAAAATCAAGAAAAGAGGGTGAACAACCTTACTGAAGAAAACAACACCTTAAAAAACAGATTAACTCAAATGGCAAAAGTGGCCCAAACAGCCAATGAGGAGAAGAATGCCTTTAAAAGCCAAATTTGCCACATGGAAAAAGAATTTAAAAGCTCACTGAAGGGAATAACTCCTTCAGAATTAGATTGGGGCAAATGGAAGCAAATGGCTTTATGAGAAATCAAGATACTATTAAAGAGATCCAAACAAATGAAAAAAAAAATAGAAGGCAATGTGAAATACCTCATTGAACAAACCACTGACCTGGAAAATAGATCCAGGAGAGACAACTTAAAAATTATTGGACTACCTGAAAGCCATGATCAAAAAAAAGAACCTAGCAATCATCCTTCAAGAAATTCTCAGGGAAAATTGCCCCGATATTTTAGAACCAGAGGGCAAAATAGAAATTGAAAGAATTCACCAATCACCTTTTGAAAAAGATCCCAAAAAGAAAACTCCTAGGAATGTTATAGCCAGGTTCCAGAGTTCCCAGATCAAGGAAAAAATATTACAAGTTGCTGAGAAGAAACAATTTGAATACTGTGGAAACATAATCACGATAACCCAGGATCTAGCAGCTTCTACACTGAGGGATTGAAGGGCCTGTAATATGATATTCTGGAGATCAAGGGAGCTAGGGTCAAAACCAATAATCACTTACCCAGCAAAATTGAGTATAATGTTCCAGGGGAAAATATGGTCATTCAATGAGGTGGAGGACTTCCAAGCATTCTTGATGAAAAAGCCAGAACTGAATAGAAAATTTGACATTCAAATACAAGAAGGATGAGAAGGTAAACATGGAAAAGAATTCATAAGGAACTTATCAAAATTGAACTATCTACATGCCAACAGGAAAAAAGATAATTGTAACTAATGAAACTTTTCTCAGTATGAGGATAGTTGAAGGGGATATAAATGTGTATGTATGTATAAATACACATATGTCTATATAGGAGGGTATATATGCATAGGAATACATATGTGAGAGTATGTGTATGTGTGTGTGTATGTGTGTGTGTGTGTGTACATAGACAGAGGGCATAGGATCAATTGAATAGAACGGGATAATATTTTAAAAGGTGAAATTGAGAGGTGGGAGTGGAATAGTATGAGAGGAGACAAAGAGAGACAGAATGGGGTTAATTATCTCATATAGAAGAGGCAAGGGATAACTGTTATAATGGAGGGAAAGAACAGGAAGGCTAAGGGGAATGGGTCAACCTTACTCTCATTGAATTTGGCATAGAGAGGGAATGACATACACTCTAAGTTGGGTATCTTGCCCTGTGGGAGAGTAGCAGGGAAGGGGATTAGAGGGGGGATGATGGAGGGGAGGACAGTTTGCAGGGAAGGGTTGTTAGAAGCACACACTTTTTTAAAGGGACAGGGACAAAGTAGAGAATAGAACAAGTGGAGGGCAGGACAGGATGGAGGGAAATGTAGTCAGTATTTCACAATATATCCACTATGGAAACATGTTGAGTAACTACACATATATGGCCTAAATTGAATTGCTTATCTTTCCAGTGGGGGTGGGTGATGAGGGAGGAAGGCAAAGAATGTGGTATTCAAAGTTTTAAAATCAAATATTTTTAAAAGAATTATTATTATTATTATTATTATTAATCATCATCATCATCATCATCATCTCTTACATGCAACTTGGAAATATGATATACAGCCACTGGAATATGGAGGTCCATCTTGCCCTACTGGAAAGTTAGAGGGGGAATGGAGGAAGATATAGGAGAGAGCAGATTGGGGGAGGGGGTATTCAGTGGGATTGCTGCTTTGGATCTGTAGGTAGGGGACAGAGGGGGAGAAAATTTGTATCAAAATCTTGTGGAAATGGATATTGTAAATTAAAAATAAACAATAATAAATAATAAAATATTATTAATAAATAGTTATAAATATTATAGTAATATATTATATACTATAATAATAAAATTAATAATAATAATAAAATAATAAATAATAAAACATAATAAACATAAAAATAAACAAAAAAAATTTATTTTAACAAAGAGTCTAGTATAAAACATCTATTTTGAGCATTAGCACCTGAGAGATCAGCATGGTTATAAATCAGAACTTTTTTTGTTGATTGTATAGACTTAATAGAAAAATATTAGTCGCCCAGATTTTAAAAAATGTACTGGGTACAATTTCCCCTTTGAGAGTCAGTTGATGAACAAAGTAGACTCTTTCATGGTAATACAAAGAATAGTTGTCGTTAGAGAAGAGATATCACAGAAGTGTTTAACAACTATGCTATTAGGACAGCTAGGTGGCACAATGGATAGAGCACTGACCGTGGAGTCAGGAGGACCTTAGTTCAAATTCAGCTTCAGACACTTGGCACTTCTTAGTTGCATGATCCTGGGCAAATCACTTAACCCCCCTGCCTCATAAAAAAAGAAAAAAAAATACCCTATTTCCCTTATATGCCCCCAATATGCCCTTTTTTGGTAATACAGCACCTATCCATGTCTATGGAAGAGGTAAAATAAAATATCTTTCAGTCTCTGGACTGAGTCAGCCATTGATTAGAATGATTCATTTATAAATTTTAGGAAAAGAAATGCATCTTATGCTCAAAGGTAACTTTATAACTCTGTTACCTAGTAATAAAAGCAGTTAGGTTACGCAGTAGACAGAGTACTGGATCTAAAGATGAAAACATGAATTTAAATCCAACCTCAAAAACTTATTAGTTTCATGACTTCAAAAGGTGTGACATAAGTCCACCTCAGTTTCCTCATCTGCAAAATGGAGGTTATGTTTTTATCTACCTTCCAAGATTGTTTTGAAGATAAAATGAGACCATATTCATAAAGCATTTTCCAATGTTTGAAACTCTATATCATCTCTAGCTCTAATGTTTGCTGCTAATAATTGCTGATCATAAGCCAAAAGATGCATTGAGGGTGTATTACCAATCTAGAAAATAACAATCTGCATCCTGTTGTTTTCCATTTCTAGGATGAGTTACAGCAAGCTTTAGACCCATCCAGGTGCTCATCACTCAATTAATATTCATTTCTTAAGTAACTTCTATGAGCAAAGCGTTTGGTCAAGAATCATTTCCAGGGCTACATCTTGATTGATCTAAGTAGTTCCTTAACATTGAGGTTTTTATTGTTTGGTACTCATGAGTGAAAAACTAGCAATGACACCTTTGTAAAGGTGTCAGGTATCAGGAGACTTTGAATATACCAATAATGAGTAAAACAGATAAAAATATAGAAGTGGGTTGTTACAATAACTTTTGTGTTCAGACATTACACTTTCTTATTCATCAGATACTCTGGCTAGTGTGTGTGTGTGTGTGTGTGTGTGTGTGTGTGTGTTTCTCCTTTTTCTCTTGGGGAGCAAGGGCCATAATTTAAACATGCTACTTCTCAAATCTTTTTGCAAGAGCATTTAACCAAAAATGGCATTAGTAGATAAAAAGATAGTCAGCAAATAAGAATTTGTTTTAAATGCCATTATAACCCATGATTTGTGATCTCTTTCATGAATGTGTTATCTAAAGCAGATCAAAATCATAATTCTTGTCCAAAAGTCACTTTTTCCTTTGCTTTTATACAATGCCAGATGCTACAGCAACTCCCTGGGGAACAGTTTCCCATTCACGACTGTGTATTTCACTGGCACTTTCTCATCCACATCATGTGTGATGTTCAAGAGGTGTTTCTCATCTACCATTGTTTACTGTTTGAGATGACTCTTCCAGAGGCTCACACATGCATCATCAATACAACCCAACCCATCTGGGTCCAAGTTTTAGTGGCATCACAGGAAGTCATAAGGGACCAGATCGTGTTTTAGAGATTCAAATTCAACACACTACAGATTCAATTAATCAATCAAGTGTGTCCCATGTGCCAGGAATTGTGTGGGAAAGGAATATGAAGACAAAAGTGAAAAGTAAATGAGTTCATGTATGAAGTGTTGGGCTACAAATAATTGATAACCAATATGAATATGCAACTGTTATGGCTCAGATGAAACTGAGTGAACAAGTATTTGAAGTCAACTCATGTCAACAAGCTATACTAATCCATATGGATGAGATTTACCTCTTAACCTCTGTATCATATCATACTTGCTTTGTTCTGGTTAATATTGAGATTATTTTCTGTGATGATTAGTTCAGTATTCTCCATGCCCATCTATTCCTTTTCTCTATGTTAAATCCTTGGAGGAGGTAATAAATAAGGAAAATGAAGATGATGAAGAAGAAAAGGATGAAGAAGGTTCCCGAGAGGCTAGGAATCTAGGCCTGTGAGATTTTATTACATCAATTTTGCTGTGCTTCTATAAGTGTAACATTAATGCAAAAGACTTAGTATGTTTAGCCCAAGTGACACTGGAGAAACACATATCTAGGCAATAAAATCAATTCCTATGTTTATTTAGCTGTACATTTCAACAATCCATCTTTCAATAATATCTTATTTTCATGAGAGTACTGAGCAGTGATCTGCTCTTAATGTATCAGTTAATTACAGGAACAACTCTAGAGATGAATTCATCTACCAATTTTATTGGCATGCCTCACCCTCCCTTTACAATACCACTTTCCAAATGTATAAGAAATTTCCCTTCAACTCATTTGAGAGTCTTGCTAAAGATAAATGAAACTCATCTTTAGCATTTCAGTGAGTCACTCTCATACAATTATATGTGAATAGCAGCAGCAGCAGCAGTAGTACTACTAGTAGTAATATAATAACAATAATAGTAACCAACATTTATCTAGCATTTATTATGTGCCATGAGCTGTGTTAATGGCTTTACAATCATTAAGTCATCTGACTCCCACAATAACCCTGGGAGGCAGTTGCTATAAGTATCCCAACTTCATGAAAGAAGAATCAAGCAAGCAGAGCTTAAGTGACTTACTCAGGGTCATGCTTCAAATTCAAAGCTTCCTGACTACAAGCCCAGTGCTCTATCCACTGCACCAACTCTGATATAGCTAAGGAATGATGATTATGTCTTTAACAGTACAAATTCTCAGGTTATCAACTCCCTGTGTCTAAAATGTTTCCCCCTGCTCCCTAGGTTTCAGGTTTCTCAGTATGAAATAAGGAAATTTAAATGGATAATCTATAGGGTCTAGCTCAGAGATTCTGAATAAATATCAACTATCTTTTCAAATCCCATATGTAATTCTGTTTCATGAGCTGGATCAAAATCACAGAATCCAGGAAAATGTTCTAATTGAAAACAGTAAGAGGTGTGATAATAGCCACCTTCCCATTCAGCTGCAAGGTCATGATGTCACAGGAGGAAATATTCCTGCATCCAAGGAAGGAACTCACCTCCTGTAACACCATATTTAACACTGGGTTTTGAAAGGTCATGTCTGTTCTTACAATCAGAAAGGAGAGAGAGAAGTACTATAGATCAAAAAATATGCCTTAAAATTCTCTTGAAACTCTTGTATTCAGTTTCATCCCCAAACAACCTAGCATAGTGTAAATGATAAAGGATTCAATAAATGGTGTCTAGGTTGACTTGAACAGATCAGCTATAGCTTAAATGATTCAGTCTTTCTTGAACACTAGAAAAGCACACATTTATTTTACTGTTGCTGCTTTTTCTGTTTTTTCCAGTTCACTCTGATACCATTTCTTCAGTTGTTGCCTTAGCAAGTTACCTGACTCAGTGTTGGGTATCTGTCTGATATCACCAAGGATAATAATATTCATAAATTTGGCATATTTATGCAACAAACTTAACACTGATCTGAAGACTGCTACACAGAATAAGTTCCCTTCATCAACAACAAGAACTCTCGTTAGAGAAAACTTCCATGGATTTTCTTTTCCTTCAATTTCTCTTTTGTTCTCTGAATGTAAGCTGTACTTCACCTGATGTAGTATATAAGCAGCAAGAGTAGTATTCTCTCTCAGTGAGTCAACAGCTTTACCAGTGGATGTTGTAAGTAAGTCTTCTACATGTTTCTTATCATTCCATTCACTTTGATGAATGAAAGTGTTCCATTTTTCTGGTGTATCTTGGTCTTGCTCAAAGTCTTCACAAGCTTTCCATACTTCCATCTCTTCTATTTGTCCCACACACTTAAAGAGATTGTTAAAGGGGTGGCTAGGTGGCTCAGTGAATAGAGCACTGGCCCTGGAGTCAGGAGGACCTGAGTTCAAATCCGGCCTCAGACACTTGACACACTTACTTGCCATGTGACTTTAGGCAGGTCACTTAACCCCAATTGCCCTCCAAAAAGCAAAAAAAAAAAGTGGTTAACAAGTATGGTCTTTCCACAACCACCTTTCCCACTGACAACTGTCACAGTATTAGTACAAATCATTTCTAGGGCATCCACCTGATCCTGGTCCAGTTGTACTTGGTGTGGCATTTCAAAATCAATTTCATTTTCATCAAAATGAAAAACTTAGTTACTATGACTCTGCACGACCATAATTTTCTCATTTTTCTTCCTGAAATTTACTGTTGTTCATGGCATCATCTCCTTCTGCTTGCATAGATTTCCTGATTTCCATAGATGCAAGAAATTCTTGCACATCCACTTTTAAATTCCATGATAGTGATGTCATAAAGTACCAAACAAACAGCACCTTTTTCAGCTTCATTAACATCACTGAGAAAGATATACTCTTAAACATTTGTCACTATCCCAATATTTTTCAAAAACTTCAGTGAAGATCAAACATCTTGAAATACACCTTTCCAGACAACTTAGAACTTAATTCACTTTCTTTAACTTGTGCATCCATACTCTCTATATATCTGTTTCAGTTTATTACATGTCCCTAATGCATTCTTCTTCAACTTATTCATTTTTTGGAAAAGAAATTCATACTGACAAAATGTCAGCCAAGTTGCTTCACATCTAATAAGTTTCAGTTCTCTGTAGGCTATTCTACCAATGCCAAGTTTCCATGAACAGGTATTTAGGATCTCTTCCAAGTTTTTGAATAAGCTTTCAGGATGTTCTAGATTCAGAAGACTAAAAACATTCAGGCAGAAGGAGTAGAATGAAATCCATTATTATTGGAAACTTCAAAGCTCTCATAGTTTGCAAAGCAATGGGATTCTTACTCAACAGACTTTGATATTTTTCTCCTGTGAAGAATTTTCATCTTTCTCCTTGAGGAATATCTGAGTGCTCTTGAAGATTTTTAAAGTTCAAGTTGTGAAAACTGGATCTTTCATATACTTACTTTATTTTTTAAAATTTATTTATTTTTAGTTTAGAACATTTAGTTCCCCAACTTTTGAGTTTTAACTTTCCCTTCTCCTTTCTTTTCCCCTCCCCAAAATGGCAAGCATTCTGATACAGGCTGTACATATGGATCCAAATTAAACATATTATCACATTCATCATGTTGTAAAGAAGAATTATAATCAATGGGATGAATCACGGGAAAGAAGAAATAAAACTAAACAAAAAAAGAGAAAAAAAAGTATGCTTCAATCTGCATTCAGATTTCATAATTATTTCTCTGGACATGAATAGCATTTTCCATCATGAATCTCTCCGAGTTGTCTTATAATGTGACATTGTTGAGAAGAACAAAGTCTGTCAAAGTTAGTCATCACAAAATATGGCTGTAATCATGTACAATGTTCTACTGGTTCTAGTTCCCTCACTAAGCATCAGTTCAAAAAAGTCTTTATGGGTTTTTCTGAAGTCCTCTTGCTCATCGTTTCTTATAGCACAATAGTATTCCATTGTGTAAATACACTTGTTCAGCCATTCCCCCATTGATGGGCATCCCCTCAGTTTCCAATTCTTTGTCACAAAAAGAGCTGCTATAAATATTTTGTACATGTGGGTTCTTTTCCCGGCTTTATGATCTCCTTGGGATACTGTCCTAGAAGTTGAATTGCTAGGTCAAAGGGTATGCACTTTGGGCATAGTTTCAAAATGTTCTTCAGAATGATTGGATCAGTTCACAACTCTACCAACAATGAATTAGTGTTCCAATTTTCCCACATCTTCTCCAGCATTTATAATTTTCCTCTTCTGTTGTGTTAGTCAATCTTGACAGGTGTGATATATACTTACATTAAAAAAAGTCTTATCCAAAGCCATCTTGAAATTCACAGGCCTTAAGAAAAAGTGTATAAATATCTCTTTGACTCAACAATAAGCTTGTTGTAAAAAGTAAGATGGTAATCCAAGGCCAAAGTACTGGGATCACACTATTTTTTACCACTACTTTAACTTTCCACCAACAACCAATCAACGGAAACTGTCTGAAAACTCAAACTTTCTTTGTGGTGTTTTCATCTTTAATTACATCCCTACATCATACAGCTCCTCCATATCCATGAAGTGCAGCTTTTCTTCCTCTTCTTCAACTATGATCACCTCCTTGTTTTTGTCCCCGTCCTCCTGTGGTCTTTTGTGTGGCAACAAAAACCCTTGAAACATCAGAAGATCCATCATTGTCAGAGTAGTAAAGGTGAAATGCACAAGCTACCTCAAGTCTGTGGTGCCCTCTGCTTTCCTTCTAATCTTAGTTGCATTCCTTTTTAATCTAAAAATATCAGAATTATCTCGTTTGCATTTCGTAATGATCCCTATTTCTTGTTGGGTCATAAATTCTCTCCTTTTCCATAGATCTGATGGGTAGACAATTCCTCTTCTAATTTGCTCATGCAATCATCCTTTATATCTAAATCATGTAACCATTTTGATTTCATTTTGATATACAGTGTGAAATATTGGTCTATATCTAGTTTGTGCCCAATTTTTTTTTTCCAGTTTTCCCATTACTTTTTGTCAAATAGTGAGTTCTTATTCCAGAGGATGGAGTCTGGGTTAATCAAACACTAGGTTACTACGGTCATTTGCTACTGTGTCTTGGCTACATAATCTATTTCACTGTTCCATCACTCTATTTCTTCATCTTTATCAGATAGTATTGACGACTATTGCTTTATAATATATTTTGAGATATAGTATTTCTAGGCAACCTTCCTTTGCATATTTTAAAATAATTTCCTCAATATTCTTGATCTTTCATTATTCTAGATTAATTTTGCCATTATTTTTCTAGTTCTGTCAAATTATTTTTCCTATCATTCTTTTTAAAAATGTATTCTTAGCTTGAATTATTGAAGGAGAGCTGAAAATACTTTTAAAGAAAAGAAAAGCAGTCTAGGTGCTGGCATTCTCAGGTTTATGCTGGAAGAGAATATAAGCTAGATGTTTTGAGATTTTTGTGAGAAATTTGTACTTAAAATTGTACCCATTGTATCAGATGCCAAGATACAATTGCCACATGAGTTACTAAGTTTTTAAAAAGAAAAAAAAAACATAGTAACTAATGAACTGTTCCTTCACTGAACAAGTATTTCTTGAACATTTAGATAATTTAATACCTGTGTGGCCTTGGGCAAGTCAATTAACCTCTCTAGGTTACAATTTCCTCATCCATAAAATTAGTGGGTTATACTAGATTGCCTTTAAGTTGCCCCCCATCTCTGCATCTGTGATCCTATGACCTACTTTGTGGAAGATGATTGTCTGGGTATTGTGAAAATATAATGAGCTAGAAAACATGGGGAACTTAAAATCTAATATAAAATCATTCTTTTGTGTGGATAAATTGCAGCTCCAAATTGCACCTTGTTGATTTTCCTGTGGGCATGTATGTGATTGTGTGTGTGTGTGTGTGTGTGAAGTAGTCCAAAAATGTTGAGATACTATTTAAATAATTCGATTACATTTTTTGGACATTTTCCATACCAGATGGTTGTACTCGATAAGACAAACATCATGATTGCTCTGTACTCTCTTTTGTATTATTATTTTATCAATGCTCTTCTTAGGATGAAAAAACAAACAAACAACAGCAAAGGTGACCAGCAATGCTGAGCACTAATTCTGTATTTCTTTCTAATAATGCTTTATTTTATTATTTTTTCCTTTCATTTTTTGATTCACTTGAAATCTACTTCTATGCAGTTTGTGTTATGTGGTCTGGTTACAGATTCTAGATTTTTTGAAGTGTTGAGTGATTTTATTTTTTGATTGATACCTTGAATTGCAGTAAGGGAATTGTCACTCAATTACATTCTTAGCTCTCTTCCTGAGTAATCAGAAATAGGCATTCGCACTTATATGCAGCCAGAAAAAAAAAATCAAGTGAAGAATTAAGCAATTAATGAGTGGCTTTAAGGAACAAAGGGTGAAAATCTGGACAATTTTCAAAATTTAAACAGCAGTCTCTTTCTATTTCACCTTGCTTTTTTCTGGTCTTTTTAAAAATTGCCCTGAAAGCTGGAGCAATGGAGTTGTCTGTGAAGATGGAACTTCTGCTTGGGAATTTTTTTTCTTTCAAAGATAAAATGAACCTCATTTGCTCTCTAAACTCATAATTGCTGAGAATGAGAGCTGTCTGCTGTGGCCAAATCACAGTAAAAACAGCTTTTCAGACACTTTCTACTAATGATCACTAAAGAACAGGAATATAATGATTCACAATTATGTCACATTGAAAGAGAGGTCTTAGCATTTTTTCTCTCTCTCAGAAATTAACCCACTGTTTGGCCTCCATCTACTTAGATAAGAATAATTATAATTATCCTATTATTTTTGTTTCCAAAATTGTTTCCAATTTTGTTACCAAAATTGTTAGACCAAAGTTGCATGTATGTATATGTGTGTACACACACACAGAGAAACATATGTACACATATATACACACATATATTGTGTATATGTATACATACAGACATATATACATATACATATACATATATATGTGCATTTCAGTTGGAAGGAGATAGAATACTATAAAGATAGATAACTTTATTTTCCTCTCAAACATCATGTTTGGCATTCTTTTGAGGGATCAACTCCTCTAAGTTCTAAAGATGATACATATGTAGATTTGGCAAACTGATTTTTTTTTTTATTTCCAATTCTAGGGTCCTAGAACGGGTTCTACCAGATTCCTTTTATGATATAAATAGTGTGCTAATATAAATCTGTCAGTCTCAGAATTTGGGAGAGAAAAAAAATAAGAGTTTTAGGTCAATTTATGTATTTCTCTACTCAACTCTTTCTGGTTTTTTTTTTTCAAGTAAAGAATAAAAGAAAAAGCAAGTATTGGTAGGTAATTGAAATTTTCCCCTTCAACTCCTCTCTTATTTTTTTTTTCTTTTTGGACTATGTTTACACCAGGATGGTTTGTCGTAAGGTACAAAATTGAACCAAAAAGAACATCACCAATAATGTGACTTTTGCCAACTCAAACTACATTTCATGCACATGAAATCTCTAAATTCATTATCATTGACCACTCTGGATTTAAGCTCAAGTGCCACCTTTTATATGAAATCTTTACTGATTCCCCAACAGCTAGTGACAATCCACCCCTCTTCTATTACTCTCTCTAGCCAGAAAATGATATTTCCTTACTCCCAGAATATATGACATTAAAATCATTCACTACTTTGACAAAACATTTCATTTTATGTAAACTGTGAAATTTCCCAACTATAATAGTATCCACTCACATCTCCCATATAATGACATTGCTTAAAGCCACACCTGTCATGGAAAACTACCTCAGTGAACTTCAACGGGTACATGAGTGTTTATTAATAAGTTAGGGAAGTCTATGAAGTCTAAACTGACTTGCAGCACTCCCATGAGGATTTCTCTTTGCTTCTAGGACTACTTAATCTTCTGACTCTATTTAACCAACCTTTCTAAGAAGTACATTCTGGATATTTTGCTTACTAATATATTCATCAATTTAATGGGCTATTGAATATAATCCTTATGCATTCTCAAGTCACGTTGCATCTTTCTTTGTTTCTTCCTCTGACCAAAATAAGTAATACCTTTGCCCAAAAATTTCAATTAAAATTTAATCAACAACAGAAATGCTCCCGTGCCCCCCAACTAGATATCTACCCTATTAAAAGTAAGTGACAGAATGATTTTAAATCTAGGCTATTCAGAATCTAGTTCTTTGCAAAGGTGTCAAAACTTTGTAGAATGAAAAATGTTATAAAGCAAATGAATGGACCTAAGAACTAGCTATCCACGCAATAATAAACAAGAACAATAATAGCTGATATTTTGGGACAACCTGTATCACCCTTTAGGATCTGGCAATAATGAGACAACATATAAAAATTTATGGGATACAACCAAAGCAGTACCTAGGGGAAATTTTGTTTCTCTAAAAGCTTACATGCATAAAATAGAGACAGAGCAAATAAATTAAGAGTGTAATAAAAAAGCAAGAAAAAATATCAAATTAAAAATCCTCAATTAAATATCAAATTAAAAAGTCTGAAAATCAAAGGAGAGATTAATAAATTAATAGAAGTGAAAGTTAAAAAGAATCTACTGTACTAATAAAAGTAGAAGCTGGTTTCATGAGAAAAACAACAAAATAGACAAACCTTTGACTGATTTGATTTACAAAAAGAAGAAAACCAAATTATCAGTATCAAAAATGAAAAGGACGAATTCACCACAAATGAAGAAAAAAATAAAGCTATAAGTATGCACTATTTTCCCCACCTATATGCCAATGAATCTGACAAAATAAGTAGAATGTGTGAATATTTACAAACATATAATTTGCCTAGATTATGAAAAGAGGAAATAAAACACTTAATCCCATTTTAGAAAAAGAAATTGAACAACACATTAATAAAGAAAAATCAGCAGGGTCAGATGGATTTGTGAATTCTGTCCAACATTTAAAAAACAATTAATTGTTATACTATATAAGCTATTTGGAAAAACAAGAGACTAAGGGCTTCTACCAGATTCCTTTTGTGATGCAAATATTGTGCTGAAACCTAAACCAGGAAGAACCAAAACAGAGAAAGACAATTATAGATCAATTTCTCTAATGAATATAGATGTAAAAAATTGAATAAAATATTACAGAGAGATTACTGCAACTTATCATAAGGATACTATACTATGGCCAAATGAGATTTATACCAGGACTGCAAGGTTGGTTCAATATTAGCAAAACTATTAACTTAATTGACCATATTAACAGAAATATATAATAGAAATCATGTGATTATCTCAGTAGATGCATAAAATAATTTCTGACAAAATACAGCACCCATTCCTATTAAAAATACTATAGAATATAGGAATAAATGAAGTTTTCCTTATAGTTATAAACAGTCATCCATCCATCCACCAATAAGCATTTTCTATATTGGGGATAGACTAGAAGCTTCCTAATAAGATTGGGGTGATACAAGGATGTCCATTATCACCACTGTTATTCAATATTGTACTAGAAATGACAGCTTTAGAATAAGAAAAGATAAAGAATTTGAAGGAACTAGACTAAGCAATGAGGAAACAAAATTATTACTCTTTGCAGATGATATGATATACTTAAAGAATTCTAGAGAATCAATTTAAAAAAACTGCTTGAAATAAAGAACAACTTTAGTAAAGTTGTGGGACATAAAACAAACGCACACAAATCATCAGCATTTCCATATATTATCAATAAAGATTAGCAAGAAGAAAGAATGATAAGTTCCATTTAAAGTAACTGTAAATAATACAAACTATTTGGGAGTTTACTTCCTGAGACAAATCCAAGAATTACATGAACACAATTACAAAAACACTTTTCACACAAATAAAGTCACATATAAGCAATTAGGAAAAAAAAATGTCACTTACTCATGGGTCAGCTGAACCAATATAATAAAATGTAAATTCTGTTAAAAGTACTCTATTTTTAGTGACATGCCAAACTACCAAAAATATTTTATTTATGTAGAAAGAATAATAAAATTTATCTGGAAGAA
>JAQQSV010002421.1:0-13970 GCA_028646515.1 Pseudochirops corinnae
TTATCTCTCTGATTGATACAATAGCCAGTTGCATTATGCTATATAGTAGTTTGTTACTTTCCTAGACCACTTGGCTAAAGGGGTAGGAAGAGGATTCTGATTGGGCCCAAGAACCAGATTTCTTTTTCTGCTGTTAATTTTTAATGGCTGGGACTAGCCCCAGCCCTGGGTCAGAGAAGTGGGGGTGGGGGTGGGGAGGTGGGAGAGAGGTGGAGGGAGGGAAATGGGGAGGTGGGGGTGAGGGGTGAGTCGGAAGAGTGTTACTTGTTACTGTTTACAGAGGGCAAGAGTTCTTGGGGAACCTGCAACCTTAGAGGAATACAGTTAGAGTTTATATAGGATATTCTGTATTAAAACATCTGCCAAATATGCTAACTAGGTGAGTCAGGATGGGATTAGGGAGTGTTTAAGGAGTGATCATTCCTTAAAGGAACATGTACTTTTAATATTTACTGTGTAGGCATATTGCCCAAAATTCACTGGGAAATAGCCCCAGGAGGGGCTACATGGAAGTGTGGTTTTAGGCTTGAAATGTCACTAAGTCAGCTAGCAGTCAAAGCTGACAGAGAAACACCCAGACTGTCCCCATCAATGTCTTGTTAGACAAGATAGATGCTGGGAGTAAACATATATTCCAAGCTAACTAGGGATTCAGAATGTATATAATGAATGAGGGAGTATACATATAACTGAGTCTAGAATACATAATATAGGTCAGTGAGTAGTAAATATCTTTGACCCCTACACAGCTTCTTTAGCCAGTACACAGCTGGGTCAAACTACTATATTCTACAGATGCAACTGGCTATTGTATCAGGAAGAGAGATAAGCATTTTTCTAGGGTCTGCTGCCCTTGAGCTAGAGAGAAACTGCTTGAGACAGTGTTTTGAGCCTAGAGAGATTTGAAGCTAGGGAAAAATGTGATTTTGGAACTGGATGTGATTTTGGAACTGTGATTCAAATACAGGCACCCAAGCATCCCATCAACTTCAGTGTCTTTGCTAAGAAAATTCCAAATGGGATCACAAAGAGTCTGAAGCTACTGAACAATTGCTTTACATTTTGGTCCATAAGCTAGTCCTGTTATGCAGCTCAGAGATGATCTCCTACCTAGTTCTAGAAATGTTAGTCATAATAATAACAGAAGGGTATAAAAAAGAATACCCATTATCAGAGAGGAGACAGGGTGATCTATATTTCAGGAAAGAACTGAGTGATCATCGGATCACAGAGGCAATGCTGAAAGGGTGGGGGAGGAAACAACCATTTATTAATCACCTTTAAATTCAATTCAGTTAACTTTTGTTGAACCCCTCTTAGGTGGTAGGAATTTTGCTAAAGCTTTAAAACTACTATCTGTGTTTTCAGACGCAGGCATCTCAGAGGCCATTTAGTCTAATTTCTGTCCTGAAATTTATAGGAGGAAACTGAAGCCTATGGAGGTTAAGCGACTTGCCTAGGGTGATACTGGCAATAACTATCATAGGTGGCATTTGAATCCAGGACCTCTGGTCCCAAGTCACTAGGTCGATGTGGACTGGAGGCTGGAAAAACGGAAGATGTAAATATCCTGGGCTTCACTCCCCAGTCTCATCCCCCCTCACCTCCTCCTCACCCCCCTCCCTGTTCCTTCCACCTTTCTCCTACCCCCACCACCCTTCTACTCACCCCTCACTCCCACCTCCCCATTTCCCTCCCTCCACATCTCTCCCCCACCCCCACTCGTCTGACCCAGGGCTGAGGCCAGTCCCAGCCATTACAAATTAATAGCAGAAAAAGAAATCTGGCTCCTGGGCCCAATCAGAATCCTCTTCCTTCCTCTTTAGCCAATGGTCTAGGGAAGGGAAAATCCAAAGGTCTTGGGCAGGGCTCGTCCTTTAAGGGTTCTTTGCAGTTGTGGCGGATGTTTATAAGGCTGCTTATTCAGACCCACTTCACTTTCACTTTCTCTTCCCTCTAGTCCCACTTAGTCTGAGGCAGGGCGGCAGAGGGGGCTGCTATGGCAGGCAATGACCAGCTGGTTCGGAAGTTGAAGGACCTGGCGATGGATGAGGTGAAGAAATCCAAGCCGCACTCAGTGCCCACTCTAACCCTGGGCTCCCTGAAGGCGGCCGCAAGTGACGAGAAAATGGCTGATGTCCTGAACCGTTCTCATAAGCTCCAGGAAATGATGATGCGGCGAACGATGAGCCTGAGACCGCTGTGGGAACCGGCCAGGCACTATAAGGATTTTCTTGCGATCCCTTACTCTGGCAGGGACCCCAAAGGTTGGTTTGTTCAGTTGTTCATTCCTTTCTTTCTTCCTTCCTCATTGTCTCCATCCCACCCCTCTCCCTTCCTTCTTTATTTACTCGTCTTTCTTTCCTTGGAATCCTTTTCTAGGGCTTCTCCCAGTTCCCAATTACCTCATATTCACTTTGTATAGATTTTGCATTTACAAGTAGTTACCCTCTACATAATGTAAGCTTCTTCAGGGCAGGCACTGTGTCATTTTTATGTTTGTATGTCCAGCAGCTAGCCCGGTGTCTGGTTCATGGGGACTTAATAAATGCTTATCTAATAATTTGTGACTTGACTTTAGAATAAGAGGATCCCATTGAAATAGATGACATAGGGAAGAGACAGGAGACAGGGTCACCTTTATGCTTTTTTCTAACAATCAAGATGGGAGGAGTGGAGTTCAGTCCCTGTGCCTCGATAGCGGAGAGGAAGAACAACATTGGGCCATGAAGAGAATTTGCCAGTAGCAAGAGAATGTTCTCGAGGTGCCAGTATGTGAAGGAAAGAATTGAAGAAAAGGGGAGATGAATTTCAGCTGTGGTCTCAGCTGAGGAAAGGAGGGGGGGGGGGTAGTGGGGACAAGTGGATAATAGAGGAGATAAAATGAAATGCGGCAGGCTTTGTCAAATATTGTGTGTCAGCACAGGGAAAACGTCCTGGGAAGAGGATATTCAGACCCCTGAGTTTAAGACAATTCCCTGGAGTCTGTGCTGAGTCAGGAGCAAGGGTAGAAATTCTTTTCTTTGGAAAATGAGTCCTAAATAACAAGAAATGAATCAGGTGGCAAGCACAACAGCGAGGATGAGAAAGAATTTGGTTTTGTTGGCAAGTCATGACTCTTTGTGTTCCCATTTGGGGTTTTCTTGGCAAAAATACTGGAGCGATTTGCCATTTTTTCCTCCACTTCATTTTACAGATGAGGAACTGAGGCTAATAACATTAAGTGACTTGTCCAGGGTCACACAGCTAAGTGTCTGAGGCCACATTTGAACTCAGGAAGATGAGTCTTCTTGACATCAGGTCCAGGACTCTATCCATTGTGTCAGCTAGCTGCCCAAAACCTTAATGGGGCATTATGGAAAGGTTACTCCATAGGCCTGCAAGGAGTTCAGGGCTGGCCCATAACCTCTCCATGCCTATGCCCACTTCCATCTAGTTTTTGATAGTCAGGTATCTTCTGGGAAGAGAGAAGAAACAGGAAATAGCAACAATTGTTTGTTTGTTTGTTTGTTTTCTGAAGTAGAGACAGTGAGGTGAGATCTTTGAAATATTGGTGTGATTTTTGTAACCCATGCTTTCTGAGACTAGTTCAGCCTTACCACGAAACACTGAGGTCTAAACTACAAGCTCTCTGGGCACTTAAAACTCGCTCTAAGAGTCCTGGTGTGTATTGGATTGTTTTGCCCACTTAATATCAGTCTCCAGTTTGAACATCTGAAGTCATTCATTAAAAAAGTTAAAACTTGCCCTTTATTCACTTGGAATTCAAAGACAAGAATCAAGAGAATAACCACATTAAACCAAGCTTCTACTCAGCTGGAGGCAAGAGGGCCCTAGATCCTCTCCTGTTCTCCACCTGGGCAATGCACAAGATCCTCCCTCTACCTTGAGACTAAGATCAAGTCCTGACACGAGGGGTAGGGGGGGAATCAAGGAGTTCAGGGAGTCCAGCAACTCCAATAACCAAAGTCCCTGGAAAGCAGTCTGGAATGAATTCACAGACTCAAGCATTCTCTGAGTCAAGGTTGCAAAGATTTATTGCTATGCTTTATAGCAGGCAAGAGTTCTTAGGGAGCCTGCAACCTTATAAGGGGTATATTATAGTATATAGGATAACTATAGTAAAACCTGTTCCAAATACGCAAATTAGGTGAATGTGTATAGAATTAAGGAAGAGTTAAAGAGTGGTTAGTTCTTAAAGGAAAATGTATTCTTAATATCTACTGCACAGGCATATTGCCCAAAATTCAATGGGAAATAGCCCAAGGGGGAGGCTATATGGAGGTGTGGTTTTAGGCTTAATGTCACTAAGTCAGCTATCAGCCAGGGCTGACCAAGCTGCCATCCATCAATGTCATGTTTGACAAGATGGATGTTGGGAGTTCAGTATATCCCAAACTAATGAGGGATTCAGGATGTGTATAATGAGCTAGGGAGTATACATATGACGGAGTCTAGGAGATATATTATAGGTATGACACAATACATAGCTACTTCAGCCAGTACACAGTTGGGTCAAACTACTGAATTCTATAGGTGCAGCTGGCTACTGTATCAGGAAGAAGGATAAACATTTTGTTAGGGCATGCTGCCCGTGAGCTAGAGGGAAACTGCCTTTGTCATGTTTGAGGCTAGGGAGATAGATTATTTTGGAACTGGATGTGATTTAACAAACTGGGGTTCAAGCACAGGCACCCAAGCACCCCATCAGTCCCACTTCCTTCAAGAAGTCCTCTGTAACCCATCAGCCTGCAGAGATCTCTCTCTCCTCCTGTGCTCCTGGTGATCTACATGCCTTTAGTATAGGAGTGTTTGGCACAGTCAGTGTTTAATAAATGCTTGGTGATTTATTGATTCACTATCTCATATAGTTAACCTATCAAAGCTTATAAATCATATTATTGTGTTTGTGTCAGTGCACAAACCTTTATTTGTGGAATTTGTGGTGCAGAAACCCAGCACGTTTCATTCCAACTCCTTTGGGCCCAAACTGAAATCTACTCCGTAATGCTGTCCTCTAGCTCCATTCCTACTTTCAGCTCAGAACTATCTATTTATGCACCAGCTGGGTCTCTCATTATCTTCTGCTTTTCTTTCCTACAGAGGATCTTGGATCAGTTCCTGCTCCAGTTCTTCTAGCCTCCTTACGTAAGTAACTACTGTCAATGCATGAGTCTTGGCTCAGTTTGGGTTTTTTTTCCTCATCTGTCATCCTGAACCTCACATTGTCTGTTAATTAGAGTCCCATCAGTAAAATTTAAGGGGATGTGCTACAGGAACATAGACTACTTCCCCAACCATTGAGTGAATTAAAGTCTCCTGGATTATAGCTGAGAATATACCTCCCAGGATGGCAAGATAGAAAAATTCTGGCAGTACCCTTCTTTAGTAATAGGGGGTAGTGGTCAGATCTATACTCTATTGATGCTAAAGGTAATAGAGAAGTGCTGGGGTTTATTGATGAGGGAAATGACATGATCAAACCCATGCTTTAATAATGTCACTTTTGTAGTTATATTGTAGATGGAGAGGGAGGAGATTTGAGATGAGGTGCTGACTAATTAGGGGGCTAATGTAACAGTGCAGGAGAGCAGTAGTGTACTCTTAGGTCCAGTGATACTGACCTAGCTTTTTCCACATTCAGTGCTGCCTTTCTAGTGCTCCTTTTCTCTTTTATTACTGTTTTACATTTTCACCTTTCATTGTCTCTACCCCCCACCCCCATATAATAGGATAAAACTGAAAGCACACTCAGTGAAACAGTAAATGCAAAAATATTAACAGGAACATTAGGCAATATGCAGAATCTAGTCTTTGTCTATTGTGAAAAAAATATTGTGAGTATGATTAGGAGCAGGTTATATCACCCTTCCCTCTGATCCTAGCAGCCACTATAATAAAGCCAGCTTCTGAAATTCCCTGGGGAGTTGGGGGAAGGAGAGGGTAGGAGAAAAAGAAGAGTAACTACACAGTAGTTAGGTTTCCAGATCATCTATTCCTTGGTTCTCATTCAAAGCATTGTGGATAATAGAGACTTTAGCTAATAGACTGGTACCCTAACTCCCTGAAAGGAAGATTAACTTAGATTTTATCTTACAGATAAGACAGAAATATTAAAGGCTTCTGATCGGGGCTGTGTGATTGTTAAGTTTGTGTTTCAGAAAGATCACTGAAGTTGAGGTGCAGGCAGGGTTTGGGGACTTACCTTGCACACCAGCATTTGTAAAGACAGAATCAGGTGTAGCACTGCACCTCCATGAGGGCTCTGGGAACAGTGATGCCCAAACCATTATCTCTGGGACTTTTCCCAAAGATATCCCAGCAGATTTAATCTTGAGCTTCTCTGTATTGTGTTTGTTATGGTTTTAGATGAAAGAAATAAGGATCGAGAAGGACTGAGAGAGAAATTCCAGTTAATGAGAAGAAAGAATTTTCGTCCTGGGGAGCATGAGCTCTTATACCATCAATTCACTCATCTGAAGGTACTTCAGAAGTACCATTATAAGGAGCAGAAACAGCATGAGGTCCTAGTCCAACGATGGGAACATGCTAAGTTCATGCAGACACGAGGACAGTTTACAGAGGTGTCAGCTTTATTTGCTCCTGTTCAATACACAGGCACCCGACCACATACTGTTGTGCTGCAGGGGGCTGCTGGTATTGGGAAGACCACCCTGGCCATCAAAATGATGTTGGACTGGGCAGAGGGAAAACTCTACCAGGAGAGGTTTGACTATGTTTTCTATCTGAGTTGCAGAAAACTGAACCCATTAGGAGGGAGAGAAATCAGTTTTGCTGACTTAATTGCCAATGAGTGGCCTGGTCCCCAGATTTCCATGACAAAGATCATGTCCAATCCAGAGAGAATTCTGTTTATCATTGATGGTTTAGATGAACTGAAATTCCCTTGTAATGAGCACATAAATGATCTGTGCAAAGACTGGAAGCAGCAGAGGCCAGTGCCCATCCTGCTGAGCAGCTTACTAAGGAAGACCCTGCTCCCTGAAGCCTCCTTGCTGCTCACTGTAAGACTCACTGCTCTGGAGAAATTTATTCCTTTGTTAGAGAATCCATATCACGTGGAGATTCTGGGCTTCTCTGTGCAGCAGAGGAAGGAGTATTTCCGCAAATTCTTCAGAAATAAGTATTTAGGTAAAAAAGCTTTTAGTTTGATAAAAGGCAATGGCACACTGTTCACCATGTGCTCTGTTCCCCTGATAAACTGGATTGTCTGCACCTGCCTGAAACAACAAGAGGAGAGTGGACTAGATCCCATCCAGGCCTTGAAAACAACTACTGCTCTATACATGTGTTATATCAATATAATCCCACCTGATGACCAGAACTTTATATGTCAGCACTTAAGGGGCCTTTGTGGATTGGCTGCTGAGGGGATCTGGGAGAGGAAACTGCTGTTTGATGAGGAGGACCTGAGGAGGCATCACCTAGAGGCAGCTGATGTCTCTGCCTTCTTAGACATGAGCATTTTTCAGAAGGACAGTGACTGTGAAAACTGCTACAGCTTCATTCACTTGAGTTTCCAAGAGTTTTTTGCTGCCATGTTCTATATATTGAGCAGAGACGAAGAAGAGGGGAAGAGCCCTGACTCCTCCATTCCAGATATCAAAAAACTTCTGGAGAACTGTAGCCAACATGATACCAGCTTTGTGGTCCTGGTGGTGAACTTCCTGTTTGGCTTCCTCAATGAAGAGACAGCAAAGGAGCTGCAGAGGAAGTTCAGATGTACAATGTCACTGGAAATCAAGTCACAATTATTGCAGTGGGTTGAAGGAGAAGTTAAAAGAAAATATGAAAAATACCTTTCTTTTAAGACTGTTTTCCCAGAATGCTATTCTCATTTATATGAGACCCAAGATGCTAACTTTGTAACACAGGCACTAGTTAAGATCAAAGAAATTGAAGTATTTTTTAGGTACCAGCATGAGGCCCTGATTGCAGCTTTCTGCATTAAGCACTGCCCTGGGGCACGAAGAATTTTCTTGTGAGTATCGTTATTTATGTCTTGAAGCCTTTACTAGGGTCTTTGTAGACAGATTGAATTATGAATCTTTCTTCTGAGGGAGCCCAATGTTCTTTGGGCTTGGGACTTGTGACTAGTCCAGGTTTTCACTCTGACTTTTCTTTGAGAACATAGAGTTTTCAGACAAAGAACCAAAGGCTAGGCCTTGCCACACTTTCCCTTTGCTTGTGCCTTTGTGGGAAATTAAGTGGTGTTCTTTTCTGCCATTTATATGTTACCTCATATAAAAGCACACCAGCTTGAATTAGTGCTGTTCAAGTTGCATTTGAAAGCAAAGATGTTTATTCAAAGATGATACTATATCTTTATCAATGACAAGGAAAGAAAATGATAAAATCTGTGCACAGAGTTTCAGTATCCATCTGAGATTAATTAAAGGATATTCTGTGTAGGTGACTAAAGAGTAGGAAAGAGGACAGGGACTGGAGAAGGGGCTGTGAGGGTCACACAAATTTCCAGGTCTGTGTCCAACAGCTTTCCCTTTCTGTTCTGAAAAAAAATCCCATTTCTAGGGTGTGTTACGGATACTCTCTCAATTTTAAGAGTTCTCAGGCAGTGATTGGTAGGGGAATAAATGGTATTGTGGCACTTGTTCTCTGTTTTGCAGTCCTTAAGAATGTCCTTGATTGAGGGGCCAAAGCAGAGAGAAGGGAACAGAGGGAGAATAGGCTTCATGCTGCAGCTGTTAGTGATAGGAGACTGCTTTTCATTTTCCTGGCTGGATTCCAAGATCTGTCCCTTGCATTGGTGACAATGGGTTCATAAGGGACAAAGGTGCTCATACTTGTTCATGCTAGAATTTCAGATTCACCTTCAGCCTCTTTAACCAGGCTTCTAACTCTGAAGCCCCCCTTGGTGGTGGAGGGAAATGGCTAATATACATTCAGGATCTCAAGTTGGAATCTCTTGCACATATGAGATGGGTCAGCAGGAAGTCATTTTCATACTCGAAATAAACCCTTACAGTGTGTCATCTTTTAGATGCATTTGAAGCTACCTTCTTTTGGGGTTTGAGAAAAGGTTGTCATTAGCAGCCCTTGCTTGGCAGCTTAATTACAGGTGGCTAGGTGGCAGTGGTGCTCCAAGTTTCTGAGTTTTCTTTTTAAGATCTCTGTGTTCAGTTTCCCCCCATATATTAACCTATTCCCTCTATTCCCTTTATCTTTGATGGCAGATTTCATTTCTTAGCTATCTACTATGTGCACAACAAAAGGTTAGATTCTGGAGATACAAAGGAAAAAGTTCACAAGGAGACTGAGTTCAATCCTTTTGGTGTCCTTGGGCTTCTCATGTATAAGTCTCCTCCATATATTAAATTTTTCAGAACCTTCTCTAAGGGGCATATGTAGGAAAATGGGAAGACCAGTGTGATATCCAGCTCCCAATGGAATCAAAATAAAATAAAAAGTGAAGGTGCCTTAGAAGGGGAAAATTTTAAAAAAACAACTGAATCCTGAGCAGTGGTTTGGGAAGTTTAGAAAAGTAGTAAAAGTAGTCTTGCCCCTTTATCTTGTTTAAGGTTTGGAAGGGTACGAGCTGAATATATCAATAGAAGCCTTAGGAATTTAATTAATCACTTTTAGTACTACCTGGGGATGCCATCTCCTCCTCACTGGGACCCTTTGTGAGTAACTATCATCTTATGCAAATAGCATTTCCCTATTACAAATTCTCCAATGACTATCCCCTAGAGAGGACTCTTGGTATAATTAGGTCTCCTATTTTCCTGAAAGATTGAGTCTATCCCTATAAATGTTGGATTTCTGAGCATGTTAGATATTTAGAGATCTTCTCCTTCCTTAGGTCAAGTTTCATCGTGCTCCACTCAACCTAACTTATCTAGACTTTGGTTTCAGCATTGTCAAGGTGGGGGGTTGAAGTAAGAAGGACAAAGGAAAAAGGTGGTAAGGAGGAGGGAAATGGAATGAAGGCTGATGGAACAGAAAGTAGCTAGCTAGTACTTGGATTTGTCTCAGAGGCACTGGCCTTCAGAGTCTCGAGCATCTAATCCCACCTGTTGTTCTATCCCTGAGAATTACTATGATTTGCTATAGGACCTTTTCATTTTTTCCCATACAAATACGTACACACTATAATACTGGGAGGAAACTTGAGTGCCACTGACACCCACAATAAAATTCTCTTTTCATTTTTCTCTCTAGTTCTAGTTATCATTTTAATTTTGTTTTACCTGCTGATGTTTGGGAAGATCTCTCCTCTGTGGTCATCGAGAATCAGAACCTGAACGAGCTCCACCTGGCCAACATTAGATTTGTTGATTCATATATAAAAAATGTTTATGTGGAACTAAGAAATCCAAACTGTAAACTGCAAAAACTGACGTAAGTCTAAGCTGGTCCTATAACTGGGGTGGCTGCCTATGTGGGAGTGATGAAAGTGAGGTAAAAAACTGAGGAAGATGTGAAAAATAAGGTCTTAGGAGGAAAAGAAAGGATGGTTCAGAATATAAATTAGTGGAAAGGTAGGACAATGAGGAGTGGGGGAGAGAGGGAAAAAGGACATATGGTACTCCTTATATCACTGTTATTTTATCTTAGTAAAGAAATACTAGTTACAACAATCAGAAAAAAAAAAGCAAAATTAACGATTCATATGTTAGGAAAGACAATGAAGAATTACTTCTATTTGCAGATGACATGACACTACACTAAGAAAACCCCAGAGAATCTATGGAAAAACTAATTGAAAATAAAATAATAGATTTAGAACTGGAAAGAACTTTGGAGATCATATAGCTCAACTCTCTCATTTTATGGATGAAAAAGTCAGACTCACGGACATTAACTGACTTGCCTAAGGTCACACAGGTAGAATTTAAAGCAAGGTGATCTGACTCCAAATCCAACGCACTTTTTACTACAACCTCATTAAGGCAGCAGGACACAAAATTTATACCCTACACATAATGAACAAATCATGTATTTCTGCAAAGTATAAACAAAAGCCAGGAAGGGATGATGATAAAAACATCTGTGGTTCCAACTTTGGGCTCTCTCTTGATCTCTTGCCCCACATCACCCAATTGGTTGTTAGAATTTCAAATTTGATATCCCTTAGGAATCCCAGATTTTACATGTATATATAGGCCACTGCACTTGGTAAAAGGAAGATCTGGGTTCAGTTTTGGCCTCAGACAGAACCCTGGACAAATCATTTAACCTCCCTGTGCCTCAGTTTCCTTTTCTGCAAAATGAAGGGGATGAACTCCAAAGTCTTTTGCTCCCTTCCAAATCTGCATATTTCCTTAATCCCCTCCCCTAGTATACACTTGTCTTCTCACAGTTCCCTTTTCTGTTAAGAAAACCACCATTCTTCCAGGTAGGTAAGTTTGCAATCTTGGGGCCAAGTTGAGTTCTCCAGCCTTCCTCATCTCCTGTATTCATTCAATTGCTAGATCTTGTTGATTCTACTTCCACAAGATCTCACATCCCTCCCTTCTTCTCCACCCACGTGTCTGCAATCCTGATTCAAACCCTTATCACCTCTCATTTTAATTACTGAAATTGTCTCCAAGTTGGTCTCCCTGCCTTGTGTGTTTGCATGTCTGTGTGTGTGTATGAATGAGTATGTGTATATATATGTACATGATAGGGTCATAGAATATATATGCATATATATACATATATACACATAAGTATTTTTATGTATATCTATTTCAATGTCTATCTATATATACACCTATGTATAAGTACACACACACACACACACACACACACACACACACACACACACACACACACACACACACACACACACACACATATATATATACTTTAAATGTTTTCTGCTTTTTGTTATTTGAATGAAATTTTGATCAGTCCACAAGAATTTATAACCTGTTTTTTACCAGGCACTGTGCAAGGTGCTGGAGATAAAATGGCAAGAATGAAAAAGTCCATGTCCTTTGAGACCTTATTTTCTGTCTAAAGTTTATATGCACATAGATAAACTATAAGGCCTTTAAGGACAGGGACTGTTTGATTTTTTTACTTGTAGCCCTACCATTTAGCACAGTGCTTGTGACTTAATGAAGCCTTATTGCCTGATCAAAATCCATTCAAAATGACAAAAAGCTGAAAACATCTCAGAGTGAAAGATCAAGATTTCTACAAATACAACATTTTAAAGAAATAAAGGGAGATATAAAGAATTGGTCAGAGATTTTAATAGCAATGCTCTTTTAATTTATGGGTTTAGTGTTATGTCAATCAGGTTACCAAAGAAGTATTTTATATTATCAGATAAAATGAATCCAAAGATTCCTTTCGATAATCAAAAGATCCAGTCTCAAAGAAAATAATAGGAAAAGGTATAAACAAAAGGCATTAACAGACATCAAACTCTATTATAAAGCAGTAGACATCAAATTTATTTGGTATTGGCTAATAAAAGAATAGATAAGGAAAACATCCAAGATAAGGAATACAGAGAAACCTTTGAAAACCATATCCCACTGTTGGATAAACCCAAGAATATGATCTACAAGGGGAGGGATTCCTTTTTTGACAAGTTCAGTCATGAAAACTAGAAAGCAGATGTGTAGAAATTCAGTTTAGATTCTCATACTACATACCATAGTAAATTTAAAATGGATTAGGTGAATTAAATATAAAAATTCACACCATAAGAATAATAAGATGAGAACAAAATCAGGTATCTTTAATAACAATGAATAGGAGAAATTTCTTAAGTAAGAGAGAGAAAAGATCAGAAAATATAAAACAGAAAATATTGACCATATATTTCACTTCTATTCCCTCCTTCCCTAACTCTCTGGTAAATTGAATTCTACTCCTGTATCTCTCCTTGACTTTGATAGGCCACCTCTGGCCTTATTTCGCTCTTTCTCAGGCCTGCTTCTCTACTACACTTTTCACACATCTCTATCTATGCCCCCAACCCAGGTCCAGATAATTGTATTCAATCCTTTACCCTCTTTCCATCTCTCCTTTATGTGTTGTTTTCCTGTCAGAAAATGTAAGATTCTTGAAGGAAGTGATCAGATTGTTTTTGTTGGTGTCCTTAGCACTTAACAAAATTCCATAAATCTAATAATCCTTAATTATTTTTTCTATCTATTAAAATAAAAGGAAGAAAAATGGTATAGAAAATATTTCATCAAATATCTATGTTAAATGTCTGATATCCTAAATTTATATAAAATTAACATGGATAATTGGGACATTAGACACTAACAAAAGAATGGTGAAGAATAAACAACCACATGAAAACATGATCCAAATCAAAATTTTTAAGAGAAATATAAAATGTGTTCTGTTGGCAGGATGAATTGGTTCAAGTATCCTTGATATCCATTTAGAATTATGCCACAAAATTTGAAATTGCCCATGTCTAATAGAAACCATTTTATTCAATTGTATGCTAACAGACTGATAATTCAGAGGTAACACAGGAATATTTGTAAAAATACAAAATGCCCAGATTAACAAAAAAAAGAAGTAGACTATTTCAACAAAGAATTAGCAGTAAAAAAAAAATCCACAAGCCATAAATGAGCTTCCGAAGTAAAACTAAACTTCATAGCCAGATGGATACAGAAGTGAATTTCATCAGTCATTCAAAGAACAATTAATTCCAATAATACTAAAACATTTGCAGTTATAAGAAAAGCCAAATTTCCAATTGTTTTCTCTGATGTAAACAAGGTCTTGATAACTAAACCAGGGGGAACAAAGCAGAGAAAGTAATCTAAAGATCATTAACCCTAATGAACATTGCCACAAAAAATGATAAATAAAATATTCAGAAGGTTATGACAATATGTTTTATGATCATATACTATGAACAGGATCATACACTATAGAAGACTACAAATATTATAAGCTATGTTAATAATACAAATAGTAAAAATCGTTTAATATCAATAGTTGATTAAAAAGCTTTTGAT
>JAQQSV010002421.1:14070-28238 GCA_028646515.1 Pseudochirops corinnae
TACTCAAGCTAGCATTTCAAACACTATATTAAAACAGCTGTGGTGATAATGGACATTCTTGCTTTTTCTCTGATCTTACTGAAAAGGAATCTTCAATATATATAATTTTATTCTTTCATTTAAAGACAGTTTACTATATTAAGGAAAAGTCCATTAATTCCTATGATTTCTAAAATTCTTAATACAATTACATGATTTAATCAAAAGCTTTTTAATCAACTATTGATATTAAACGATTTTTACTATTTGTATTATTAACATAGCTTATAATATTTGTAGTCTTCTATAGTGTATGATCCTGTTCATAGTATATGATCATAAAACATATTGTCATAACCTTCTGAATATTTTATTTATCATTTTTTGTGGCAATGTTCATTAGGGTTAATGATCTTTAGATTACTTTCTCTGCTTTGTTCCCCCTGGTTTAGTTATCAAGACCTTGTTTACATCAGAGAAAACAATTGGAAATTTGGCTTTTCTTATAACTGCAAATGTTTTAGTATTATTGGAATTAATTGTTCTTTGAATGACTGATGAAATTCACTTCTGTATCCATCTGGCTATGAAGTTTAGTTTTACTTCGGAAGCTCATTTATGGCTTGTGGATTTTTTTTTTACTGCTAATTCTTTGTTGAAATAGTCTACTTCTTTTTTTTGTTAATCTGGGCATTTTGTATTTTTACAAATATTCCTGTGTTACCTCTGAATTATCAGTCTGTTAGCATACAATTGAATAAAATGGTTTCTATTAGACATGGGCAATTTCAAATTTTGTGGCATAATTCTAAATGGATATCAAGGATACTTGAACCAATTCATCCTGCCAACAGAACACATTTTATATTTCTCTTAAAAATTTTGATTTGGATCATGTTTTCATGTGGTTGTTTATTCTTCACCATTCTTTTGTTAGTGTCTAATGTCCCAATTATCCATGTTAATTTTATATAAATTTAGGATATCAGACATTTAACATAGATATTTGATGAAATATTTTCTATACCATTTTTCTTCCTTTTATTTTAATAGATAGAAAAAATAATTAAGGATTATTAGATTTATGGAATTTTGTTAAGTGCTAAGGACACCAACAAAAACAATCTGATCACTTCCTTCAAGAATCTTACATTTTCTGACAGGAAAACAACACATAAAGGAGAGATGGAAAGAGGGTAAAGGATTGAATACAATTATCTGGACCTGGGTTGGGGGCATAGATAGAGATGTGTGAAAAGTGTAGTAGAGAAGCAGGCCTGAGAAAGAGCGAAATAAGGCCAGAGGTGGCCTATCAAAGTCAAGGAGAGATACAGGAGTAGAATTCAATTTACCAGAGAGTTAGGGAAGGAGGGAATAGAAGTGAAATATATGGTCAATATTTTCTGTTTTATATTTTCTGATCTTTTCTCTCTCTTACTTAAGAAATTTCTCCTATTCATTGTTATTAAAGATACCTGATTTTGTTCTCATCTTATTATTCTTATGGTGTGAATTTTTATATTTAATTCACCTAATCCATTTTAAATTTACTATGGTATGTAGTATGAGAATCTAAACTGAATTTCTACACATCTGCTTTCTAGTTTTCATGACTGAACTTGTCAAAAAAGGAATCCCTCCCCTTGTAGATCATATTCTTGGGTTTATCCAACAGTGGGATATGGTTTTCAAAGGTTTCTCTGTATTCCTTATCTTGGATGTTTTCCTTATCTATTCTTTTATTAGCCAATACCAAATAAATTTGATGTCTACTGCTTTATAATAGAGTTTGATGTCTGTTAATGCCTTTTGTTTATACCTTTTCCTATTATTTTCTTTGAGACTGGATCTTTTGATTATCGAAAGGAATCTTTGGATTCATTTTATCTGATAATATAAAATACTTCTTTGGTAACCTGATTGACATAACACTAAACCCATAAATTAAAAGAGCATTGCTATTAAAATCTCTGACCAATTCTTTATATCTCCCTTTATTTCTTTAAAATGTTGTATTTGTAGAAATCTTGATCTTTCACTCTGAGATGTTTTCAGCTTTTTGTCATTTTGAATGGATTTTGATCAGGCAATAAGGCTTCATTAAGTCACAAGCACTGTGCTAAATGGTAGGGCTACAAGTAAAAAAATCAAACAGTCCCTGTCCTTAAAGGCCTTATAGTTTATCTATGTGCATATAAACTTTAGACAGAAAATAAGGTCTCAAAGGACATGGACTTTTTCATTCTTGCCATTTTATCTCCAGCACCTTGCACAGTGCCTGGTAAAAAACAGGTTATAAATTCTTGTGGACTGATCAAAATTTCATTCAAATAACAAAAAGCAGAAAACATTTAAAGTATATATATATATGTGTGTGTGTGTGTGTGTGTGTGTGTGTGTGTGTGTGTGTGTGTGTGTGTGTGTGTGTGTGTGTACTTATACATAGGTGTATATATAGATAGACATTGAAATAGATATACATAAAAATACTTATGTGTATATATGTATATATATGCATATATATTCTATGACCCTATCATGTACATATATATACACATACTCATTCATACACACACACAGACATGCAAACACACAAGGCAGGGAGACCAACTTGGAGACAATTTCAGTAATTAAAATGAGAGGTGATAAGGGTTTGAATCAGGATTGCAGACACGTGGGTGGAGAAGAAGGGAGGGATGTGAGATCTTGTGGAAGTAGAATCAACAAGATCTAGCAATTGAATGAATACAGGAGATGAGGAAGGCTGGAGAACTCAACTTGGCCCCAAGATTGCAAACTTACCTACCTGGAAGAATGGTGGTTTTCTTAACAGAAAAGGGAACTGTGAGAAGACAAGTGTATACTAGGGGAGGGGATTAAGGAAATATGCAGATTTGGAAGGGAGCAAAAGACTTTGGAGTTCATCCCCTTCATTTTGCAGAAAAGGAAACTGAGGCACAGGGAGGTTAAATGATTTGTCCAGGGTTCTGTCTGAGGCCAAAACTGAACCCAGATCTTCCTTTTACCAAGTGCAGTGGCCTATATATACATGTAAAATCTGGGATTCCTAAGGGATATCAAATTTGAAATTCTAACAACCAATTGGGTGATGTGGGGCAAGAGATCAAGAGAGAGCCCAAAGTTGGAACCACAGATGTTTTTATCATCATCCCTTCCTGGCTTTTGTTTATACTTTGCAGAAATACATGATTTGTTCATTATGTGTAGGGTATAAATTTTGTGTCCTGCTGCCTTAATGAGGTTGTAGTAAAAAGTGCGTTGGATTTGGAGTCAGATCACCTTGCTTTAAATTCTACCTGTGTGACCTTAGGCAAGTCAGTTAATGTCCGTGAGTCTGACTTTTTCATCCATAAAATGAGAGAGTTGAGCTATATGATCTCCAAAGTTCTTTCCAGTTCTAAATCTATTATTTTATTTTCAATTAGTTTTTCCATAGATTCTCTGGGGTTTTCTTAGTGTAGTGTCATGTCATCTGCAAATAGAAGTAATTCTTCATTGTCTTTCCTAACATATGAATCGTTAATTTTGCTTTTTTTTTTCTGATTGTTGTAACTAGTATTTCTTTACTAAGATAAAATAACAGTGATATAAGGAGTACCATATGTCCTTTTTCCCTCTCTCCCCCACTCCTCATTGTCCTACCTTTCCACTAATTTATATTCTGAACCATCCTTTCTTTTCCTCCTAAGACCTTATTTTTCACATCTTCCTCAGTTTTTTACCTCACTTTCATCACTCCCACATAGGCAGCCACCCCAGTTATAGGACCAGCTTAGACTTACGTCAGTTTTTGCAGTTTACAGTTTGGATTTCTTAGTTCCACATAAACATTTTTTATATATGAATCAACAAATCTAATGTTGGCCAGGTGGAGCTCGTTCAGGTTCTGATTCTCGATGACCACAGAGGAGAGATCTTCCCAAACATCAGCAGGTAAAACAAAATTAAAATGATAACTAGAACTAGAGAGAAAAATGAAAAGAGAATTTTATTGTGGGTGTCAGTGGCACTCAAGTTTCCTCCCAGTATTATAGTGTGTACGTATTTGTATGGGAAAAAATGAAAAGGTCCTATAGCAAATCATAGTAATTCTCAGGGATAGAACAACAGGTGGGATTAGATGCTCGAGACTCTGAAGGCCAGTGCCTCTGAGACAAATCCAAGTACTAGCTAGCTACTTTCTGTTCCATCAGCCTTCATTCCATTTCCCTCCTCCTTACCACCTTTTTCCTTTGTCCTTCTTACTTCAACCCCCCACCTTGACAATGCTGAAACCAAAGTCTAGATAAGTTAGGTTGAGTGGAGCACGATGAAACTTGACCTAAGGAAGGAGAAGATCTCTAAATATCTAACATGCTCAGAAATCCAACATTTATAGGGATAGACTCAATCTTTCAGGAAAATAGGAGACCTAATTATACCAAGAGTCCTCTCTAGGGGATAGTCATTGGAGAATTTGTAATAGGGAAATGCTATTTGCATAAGATGATAGTTACTCACAAAGGGTCCCAGTGAGGAGGAGATGGCATCCCCAGGTAGTACTAAAAGTGATTAATTAAATTCCTAAGGCTTCTATTGATATATTCAGCTCGTACCCTTCCAAACCTTAAACAAGATAAAGGGGCAAGACTACTTTTACTACTTTTCTAAACTTCCCAAACCACTGCTCAGGATTCAGTTGTTTTTTTAAAATTTTCCCCTTCTAAGGCACCTTCACTTTTTATTTTATTTTGATTCCATTGGGAGCTGGATATCACACTGGTCTTCCCATTTTCCTACATATGCCCCTTAGAGAAGGTTCTGAAAAATTTAATATATGGAGGAGACTTATACATGAGAAGCCCAAGGACACCAAAAGGATTGAACTCAGTCTCCTTGTGAACTTTTTCCTTTGTATCTCCAGAATCTAACCTTTTGTTGTGCACATAGTAGATAGCTAAGAAATGAAATCTGCCATCAAAGATAAAGGGAATAGAGGGAATAGGTTAATATATGGGGGGAAACTGAACACAGAGATCTTAAAAAGAAAACTCAGAAACTTGGAGCACCACTGCCACCTAGCCACCTGTAATTAAGCTGCCAAGCAAGGGCTGCTAATGACAACCTTTTCTCAAACCCCAAAAGAAGGTAGCTTCAAATGCATCTAAAAGATGACACACTGTAAGGGTTTATTTCGAGTATGAAAATGACTTCCTGCTGACCCATCTCATATGTGCAAGAGATTCCAACTTGAGATCCTGAATGTATATTAGCCATTTCCCTCCACCACCAAGGGGGGCTTCAGAGTTAGAAGCCTGGTTAAAGAGGCTGAAGGTGAATCTGAAATTCTAGCATGAACAAGTATGAGCACCTTTGTCCCTTATGAACCCATTGTCACCAATGCAAGGGACAGATCTTGGAATCCAGCCAGGAAAATGAAAAGCAGTCTCCTATCACTAACAGCTGCAGCATGAAGCCTATTCTCCCTCTGTTCCCTTCTCTCTGCTTTGGCCCCTCAATCAAGGACATTCTTAAGGACTGCAAAACAGAGAACAAGTGCCACAATACCATTTATTTCCCTACCAATCACTGCCTGAGAACTCTTAAAATTGAGAGAGTATCCGTAACACACCCTAGAAATGGGATTTTTTTTCAGAACAGAAAGGGAAAGCTGTTGGACACAGACCTGGAAATTTGTGTGACCCTCACAGCCCCTTCTCCAGTCCCTGTCCTCTTTCCTACTCTTTAGTCACCTACACAGAATATCCTTTAATTAATCTCAGATGGATACTGAAACTCTGTGCACAGATTTTATCATTTTCTTTCCTTGTCATTGATAAAGATATAGTATCATCTTTGAATAAACATCTTTGCTTTCAAATGCAACTTGAACAGCACTAATTCAAGCTGGTGTGCTTTTATATGAGGTAACATATAAATGGCAGAAAAGAACACCACTTAATTTCCCACAAAGGCACAAGCAAAGGGAAAGTGTGGCAAGGCCTAGCCTTTGGTTCTTTGTCTGAAAACTCTATGTTCTCAAAGAAAAGTCAGAGTGAAAACCTGGACTAGTCACAAGTCCCAAGCCCAAAGAACATTGGGCTCCCTCAGAAGAAAGATTCATAATTCAATCTGTCTACAAAGACCCTAGTAAAGGCTTCAAGACATAAATAACGATACTCACAAGAAAATTCTTCGTGCCCCAGGGCAGTGCTTAATGCAGAAAGCTGCAATCAGGGCCTCATGCTGGTACCTAAAAAATACTTCAATTTCTTTGATCTTAACTAGTGCCTGTGTTACAAAGTTAGCATCTTGGGTCTCATATAAATGAGAATAGCATTCTGGGAAAACAGTCTTAAAAGAAAGGTATTTTTCATATTTTCTTTTAACTTCTCCTTCAACCCACTGCAATAATTGTGACTTGATTTCCAGTGACATTGTACATCTGAACTTCCTCTGCAGCTCCTTTGCTGTCTCTTCATTGAGGAAGCCAAACAGGAAGTTCACCACCAGGACCACAAAGCTGGTATCATGTTGGCTACAGTTCTCCAGAAGTTTTTTGATATCTGGAATGGAGGAGTCAGGGCTCTTCCCCTCTTCTTCGTCTCTGCTCAATATATAGAACATGGCAGCAAAAAACTCTTGGAAACTCAAGTGAATGAAGCTGTAGCAGTTTTCACAGTCACTGTCCTTCTGAAAAATGCTCATGTCTAAGAAGGCAGAGACATCAGCTGCCTCTAGGTGATGCCTCCTCAGGTCCTCCTCATCAAACAGCAGTTTCCTCTCCCAGATCCCCTCAGCAGCCAATCCACAAAGGCCCCTTAAGTGCTGACATATAAAGTTCTGGTCATCAGGTGGGATTATATTGATATAACACATGTATAGAGCAGTAGTTGTTTTCAAGGCCTGGATGGGATCTAGTCCACTCTCCTCTTGTTGTTTCAGGCAGGTGCAGACAATCCAGTTTATCAGGGGAACAGAGCACATGGTGAACAGTGTGCCATTGCCTTTTATCAAACTAAAAGCTTTTTTACCTAAATACTTATTTCTGAAGAATTTGCGGAAATACTCCTTCCTCTGCTGCACAGAGAAGCCCAGAATCTCCACGTGATATGGATTCTCTAACAAAGGAATAAATTTCTCCAGAGCAGTGAGTCTTACAGTGAGCAGCAAAGAGGCTTCAGGGAGCAGGGTCTTCCTTAGTAAGCTGCTCAGCAGGATGGGCACTGGCCTCTGCTGCTTCCAGTCTTTGCACAGATCATTTATGTGCTCATTACAAGGGAATTTCAGTTCATCTAAACCATCAATGATAAACAGAATTCTCTCTGGATTGGACATGATCTTTGTCATGGAAATCTGGGGACCAGGCCACTCATTGGCAATTAAGTCAGCAAAACTGATTTCTCTCCCTCCTAATGGGTTCAGTTTTCTGCAACTCAGATAGAAAACATAGTCAAACCTCTCCTGGTAGAGTTTTCCCTCTGCCCAGTCCAACATCATTTTGATGGCCAGGGTGGTCTTCCCAATACCAGCAGCCCCCTGCAGCACAACAGTATGTGGTCGGGTGCCTGTGTATTGAACAGGAGCAAATAAAGCTGACACCTCTGTAAACTGTCCTCGTGTCTGCATGAACTTAGCATGTTCCCATCGTTGGACTAGGACCTCATGCTGTTTCTGCTCCTTATAATGGTACTTCTGAAGTACCTTCAGATGAGTGAATTGATGGTATAA
Organism: Pseudochirops corinnae; assembly: GCA_028646515.1. NCBI lineage: Eukaryota > Metazoa > Chordata > Mammalia > Diprotodontia > Pseudocheiridae > Pseudochirops > Pseudochirops corinnae. The sequence continues at coordinate 21,781 of JAQQSV010002421.1, forward strand.
GAGCTCATGCTCCCCAGGACGAAAATTCTTTCTTCTCATTAACTGGAATTTCTCTCTCAGTCCTTCTCGATCCTTATTTCTTTCATCTAAAACCATAACAAACACAATACAGAGAAGCTCAAGATTAAATCTGCTGGGATATCTTTGGGAAAAGTCCCAGAGATAATGGTTTGGGCATCACTGTTCCCAGAGCCCTCATGGAGGTGCAGTGCTACACCTGATTCTGTCTTTACAAATGCTGGTGTGCAAGGTAAGTCCCCAAACCCTGCCTGCACCTCAACTTCAGTGATCTTTCTGAAACACAAACTTAACAATCACACAGCCCCGATCAGAAGCCTTTAATATTTCTGTCTTATCTGTAAGATAAAATCTAAGTTAATCTTCCTTTCAGGGAGTTAGGGTACCAGTCTATTAGCTAAAGTCTCTATTATCCACAATGCTTTGAATGAGAACCAAGGAATAGATGATCTGGAAACCTAACTACTGTGTAGTTACTCTTCTTTTTCTCCTACCCTCTCCTTCCCCCAACTCCCCAGGGAATTTCAGAAGCTGGCTTTATTATAGTGGCTGCTAGGATCAGAGGGAAGGGTGATATAACCTGCTCCTAATCATACTCACAATATTTTTTTCACAATAGACAAAGACTAGATTCTGCATATTGCCTAATGTTCCTGTTAATATTTTTGCATTTACTGTTTCACTGAGTGTGCTTTCAGTTTTATCCTATTATATGGGGGTGGGGGGTAGAGACAATGAAAGGTGAAAATGTAAAACAGTAATAAAAGAGAAAAGGAGCACTAGAAAGGCAGCACTGAATGTGGAAAAAGCTAGGTCAGTATCACTGGACCTAAGAGTACACTACTGCTCTCCTGCACTGTTACATTAGCCCCCTAATTAGTCAGCACCTCATCTCAAATCTCCTCCCTCTCCATCTACAATATAACTACAAAAGTGACATTATTAAAGCATGGGTTTGATCATGTCATTTCCCTCATCAATAAACCCCAGCACTTCTCTATTACCTTTAGCATCAATAGAGTATAGATCTGACCACTACCCCCTATTACTAAAGAAGGGTACTGCCAGAATTTTTCTATCTTGCCATCCTGGGAGGTATATTCTCAGCTATAATCCAGGAGACTTTAATTCACTCAATGGTTGGGGAAGTAGTCTATGTTCCTGTAGCACATCCCCTTAAATTTTACTGATGGGACTCTAATTAACAGACAATGTGAGGTTCAGGATGACAGATGAGGAAAAAAAACCCAAACTGAGCCAAGACTCATGCATTGACAGTAGTTACTTACGTAAGGAGGCTAGAAGAACTGGAGCAGGAACTGATCCAAGATCCTCTGTAGGAAAGAAAAGCAGAAGATAATGAGAGACCCAGCTGGTGCATAAATAGATAGTTCTGAGCTGAAAGTAGGAATGGAGCTAGAGGACAGCATTACGGAGTAGATTTCAGTTTGGGCCCAAAGGAGTTGGAATGAAACGTGCTGGGTTTCTGCACCACAAATTCCACAAATAAAGGTTTGTGCACTGACACAAACACAATAATATGATTTATAAGCTTTGATAGGTTAACTATATGAGATAGTGAATCAATAAATCACCAAGCATTTATTAAACACTGACTGTGCCAAACACTCCTATACTAAAGGCATGTAGATCACCAGGAGCACAGGAGGAGAGAGAGATCTCTGCAGGCTGATGGGTTACAGAGGACTTCTTGAAGGAAGTGGGACTGATGGGGTGCTTGGGTGCCTGTGCTTGAACCCCAGTTTGTTAAATCACATCCAGTTCCAAAATAATCTATCTCCCTAGCCTCAAACATGACAAAGGCAGTTTCCCTCTAGCTCACGGGCAGCATGCCCTAACAAAATGTTTATCCTTCTTCCTGATACAGTAGCCAGCTGCACCTATAGAATTCAGTAGTTTGACCCAACTGTGTACTGGCTGAAGTAGCTATGTATTGTGTCATACCTATAATATATCTCCTAGACTCCGTCATATGTATACTCCCTAGCTCATTATACACATCCTGAATCCCTCATTAGTTTGGGATATACTGAACTCCCAACATCCATCTTGTCAAACATGACATTGATGGATGGCAGCTTGGTCAGCCCTGGCTGATAGCTGACTTAGTGACATTAAGCCTAAAACCACACCTCCATATAGCCTCCCCCTTGGGCTATTTCCCATTGAATTTTGGGCAATATGCCTGTGCAGTAGATATTAAGAATACATTTTCCTTTAAGAACTAACCACTCTTTAACTCTTCCTTAATTCTATACACATTCACCTAATTTGCGTATTTGGAACAGGTTTTACTATAGTTATCCTATATACTATAATATACCCCTTATAAGGTTGCAGGCTCCCTAAGAACTCTTGCCTGCTATAAAGCATAGCAATAAATCTTTGCAACCTTGACTCAGAGAATGCTTGAGTCTGTGAATTCATTCCAGACTGCTTTCCAGGGACTTTGGTTATTGGAGTTGCTGGACTCCCTGAACTCCTTGATTCCCCCCCTACCCCTCGTGTCAGGACTTGATCTTAGTCTCAAGGTAGAGGGAGGATCTTGTGCATTGCCCAGGTGGAGAACAGGAGAGGATCTAGGGCCCTCTTGCCTCCAGCTGAGTAGAAGCTTGGTTTAATGTGGTTATTCTCTTGATTCTTGTCTTTGAATTCCAAGTGAATAAAGGGCAAGTTTTAACTTTTTTAATGAATGACTTCAGATGTTCAAACTGGAGACTGATATTAAGTGGGCAAAACAATCCAATACACACCAGGACTCTTAGAGCGAGTTTTAAGTGCCCAGAGAGCTTGTAGTTTAGACCTCAGTGTTTCGTGGTAAGGCTGAACTAGTCTCAGAAAGCATGGGTTACAAAAATCACACCAATATTTCAAAGATCTCACCTCACTGTCTCTACTTCAGAAAACAAACAAACAAACAAACAATTGTTGCTATTTCCTGTTTCTTCTCTCTTCCCAGAAGATACCTGACTATCAAAAACTAGATGGAAGTGGGCATAGGCATGGAGAGGTTATGGGCCAGCCCTGAACTCCTTGCAGGCCTATGGAGTAACCTTTCCATAATGCCCCATTAAGGTTTTGGGCAGCTAGCTGACACAATGGATAGAGTCCTGGACCTGATGTCAAGAAGACTCATCTTCCTGAGTTCAAATGTGGCCTCAGACACTTAGCTGTGTGACCCTGGACAAGTCACTTAATGTTATTAGCCTCAGTTCCTCATCTGTAAAATGAAGTGGAGGAAAAAATGGCAAATCGCTCCAGTATTTTTGCCAAGAAAACCCCAAATGGGAACACAAAGAGTCATGACTTGCCAACAAAACCAAATTCTTTCTCATCCTCGCTGTTGTGCTTGCCACCTGATTCATTTCTTGTTATTTAGGACTCATTTTCCAAAGAAAAGAATTTCTACCCTTGCTCCTGACTCAGCACAGACTCCAGGGAATTGTCTTAAACTCAGGGGTCTGAATATCCTCTTCCCAGGACGTTTTCCCTGTGCTGACACACAATATTTGACAAAGCCTGCCGCATTTCATTTTATCTCCTCTATTATCCACTTGTCCCCACTACCCCCCCCCCCCCCTCCTTTCCTCAGCTGAGACCACAGCTGAAATTCATCTCCCCTTTTCTTCAATTCTTTCCTTCACATACTGGCACCTCGAGAACATTCTCTTGCTACTGGCAAATTCTCTTCATGGCCCAATGTTGTTCTTCCTCTCCGCTATCGAGGCACAGGGACTGAACTCCACTCCTCCCATCTTGATTGTTAGAAAAAAGCATAAAGGTGACCCTGTCTCCTGTCTCTTCCCTATGTCATCTATTTCAATGGGATCCTCTTATTCTAAAGTCAAGTCACAAATTATTAGGTAAGCATTTATTAAGTCCCCATGAACCAGACACCGGGCTAGCTGCTGGACATACAAACATAAAAATGACACAGTGCTTGTCCTGAAGAAGCTTACATTATGTAGAGGGTAACTACTTGTAAATGCAAAATCTATACAAAGTGAATATGAGGTAATTGGGAACTGGGAGAAGCCCTAGAAAAGGATTCCAAGGAAAGAAAGACGAGTAAATAAAGAAGGAAGGGAGAGGGGTGGGATGGAGACAATGAGGAAGGAAGAAAGAAAGGAATGAACAACTGAACAAACCAACCTTTGGGGTCCCTGCCAGAGTAAGGGATCGCAAGAAAATCCTTATAGTGCCTGGCCGGTTCCCACAGCGGTCTCAGGCTCATCGTTCGCCGCATCATCATTTCCTGGAGCTTATGAGAACGGTTCAGGACATCAGCCATTTTCTCGTCACTTGCGGCCGCCTTCAGGGAGCCCAGGGTTAGAGTGGGCACTGAGTGCGGCTTGGATTTCTTCACCTCATCCATCGCCAGGTCCTTCAACTTCCGAACCAGCTGGTCATTGCCTGCCATAGCAGCCCCCTCTGCCGCCCTGCCTCAGACTAAGTGGGACTAGAGGGAAGAGAAAGTGAAAGTGAAGTGGGTCTGAATAAGCAGCCTTATAAACATCCGCCACAACTGCAAAGAACCCTTAAAGGACGAGCCCTGCCCAAGACCTTTGGATTTTCCCTTCCCTAGACCATTGGCTAAAGAGGAAGGAAGAGGATTCTGATTGGGCCCAGGAGCCAGATTTCTTTTTCTGCTATTAATTTGTAATGGCTGGGACTGGCCTCAGCCCTGGGTCAGACGAGTGGGGGTGGGGGAGAGATGTGGAGGGAGGGAAATGGGGAGGTGGGAGTGAGGGGTGAGTAGAAGGGTGGTGGGGGTAGGAGAAAGGTGGAAGGAACAGGGAGGGGGGTGAGGAGGAGGTGAGGGGGGATGAGACTGGGGAGTGAAGCCCAGGATATTTACATCTTCCGTTTTTCCAGCCTCCAGTCCACATCGACCTAGTGACTTGGGACCAGAGGTCCTGGATTCAAATGCCACCTATGATAGTTATTGCCAGTATCACCCTAGGCAAGTCGCTTAACCTCCATAGGCTTCAGTTTCCTCCTATAAATTTCAGGACAGAAATTAGACTAAATGGCCTCTGAGATGCCTGCGTCTGAAAACACAGATAGTAGTTTTAAAGCTTTAGCAAAATTCCTACCACCTAAGAGGGGTTCAACAAAAGTTAACTGAATTGAATTTAAAGGTGATTAATAAATGGTTGTTTCCTCCCCCACCCTTTCAGCATTGCCTCTGTGATCCGATGATCACTCAGTTCTTTCCTGAAATATAGATCACCCTGTCTCCTCTCTGATAATGGGTATTCTTTTTTATACCCTTCTGTTATTATTATGACTAACATTTCTAGAACTAGGTAGGAGATCATCTCTGAGCTGCATAACAGGACTAGCTTATGGACCAAAATGTAAAGCAATTGTTCAGTAGCTTCAGACTCTTTGTGATCCCATTTGGAATTTTCTTAGCAAAGACACTGAAGTTGATGGGATGCTTGGGTGCCTGTATTTGAATCACAGTTCCAAAATCACATCCAGTTCCAAAATCACATTTTTCCCTAGCTTCAAATCTCTCTAGGCTCAAAACACTGTCTCAAGCAGTTTCTCTCTAGCTCAAGGGCAGCAGACCCTAGAAAAATGCTTATCTCTCTTCCTGATACAATAGCCAGTTGCATCTGTAGAATATAGTAGTTTGACCCAGCTGTGTACTGGCTAAAGAAGCTGTGTAGGGGTCAAAGATATTTACTACTCACTGACCTATATTATGTATTCTAGACTCAGTTATATATATACTCCCTCATTCATTATATACATTCTGAATCCCTAGTTAGCTTGGAATATATGTTTACTCCCAGCATCTATCTTGTCTAACAAGACATTGATGGGGACAGTCTGGGTGTTTCTCTGTCAGCTTTGACTGCTAGCTGACTTAGTGACATTTCAAGCCTAAAACCACACTTCCATGTAGCCCCTCCTGGGGCTATTTCCCAGTGAATTTTGGGCAATATGCCTACACAGTAAATATTAAAAGTACATGTTCCTTTAAGGAATGATCACTCCTTAAACACTCCCTAATCCCATCCTGACTCACCTAGTTAGCATATTTGGCAGATGTTTTAATACAGAATATCCTATATAAACTCTAACTGTATTCCTCTAAGGTTGCAGGTTCCCCAAGAACTCTTGCCCTCTGTAAACAGTAACAAGTAACACTCTTCCGACTCACCCCTCACCCCCACCTCCCCATTTCCCTCCCTCCACCTCTCTCCCACCTCCCCACCCCCACCCCCACTTCTCTGACCCAGGGCTGGGGCTAGTCCCAGCCATTAAAAATTAACAGCAGAAAAAGAAATCTGGTTCTTGGGCCCAATCAGAATCCTCTTCCTACCCCTTTAGCCAAGTGGTCTAGGAAAGTAACAAACTACTATATAGCATAATGCAACTGGCTATTGTATCAATCAGAGAGATAA
>JAQQSV010002422.1:0-14155 GCA_028646515.1 Pseudochirops corinnae
ATTTAATTGCTTGTCCTTCCAGTGGGGGTGGGTAACAAGGGAGGAAGAGAAAGAATCTAGAATTTAAAGTTCTATAATCAAATGTTAAAAATATATATGTATGTATATATATATGTATACAATTATTATTATTAATATTATTAACTATATCCAACTGGGACTTAAGATATACAGGCACTGTGGTAGGAAGATCCAACCTGCCCTACTGAAAAGTCAGAGGGGTGATGGGGGAGAACATAGGAGAGAATAGATTGGGGGAGGGGTTATACAATGGGATAGCTGTTTTGGGGTGGTAGGTAGGGGAAAGATGGGAAGAAAATTTGTAACTCAAAATCTCGTGGAAATGAATGATGTAAACTAAAATAAATAAAAGTTAAAAAAATAAAGGAAAAATATAGAACAGATTTAAAAAAAACAACAAAAAACAAAATTTAGGAGATATAACCCCTGCTTTAATGATGCTGATTGTCTAGTAGGGGCAAAGCCACCAACACAGAAAATCATAATACATCATATTAATTGCTTGGTGTACAAAGATGACATTAAAACATATGGCTCCACCAAATAATACATTAAACAGATTCTTCAACTTGTGGCATCTTTCTCCAATGAAATTGTAATGTCATTTGAAATAAATAAATATAAAATTCATAATAGACTCCAAGGAAAAGTTCGAGACTAAAGGCATCACCCTTGTATCTGGTAATTACAATGAACTAGTGGATGAAGGGATGTCCACATACTTTGGTGTCTTCTAGGAAAGAAACATTGAACATAAAGGTATCAAGAAAAAGACTGCATATGTTGAGACAGTCATCCTGAAATCAAAGCTCAATGGTTAGAATACATTTGAAACAATTTATTCTCACCTCATATCAGTCAATGTATACTTTTGGAACTGTAAAATGGACCATGCAGATTTGGAAAGTATCCCTCACAGAAACCTGTACAATATTATTGGAACACAGGACTTATCACTCTAAGGCAGCGGTTCTCAACCTGTGGCTTGCGACCCCTTTAGGAGTTGAACGACCCTTTCACAAGGATCACAGGGGTCGCCTAAGACCATCAGAAAACACATATTTCCAATGGTCTTAAGAGCCAAGACACTGTTCCTCTATTCATCTCCAGGTGGGTCCACCACATGCAGATACGTCACATATGAGTATTAAAGGGTTGTGGCATTGCGAAGGTTGAGAACCACTGCTCTACGGCATCTATAGAAAGATTAACATTTCCTTGCCAAAAAAGGAGAAATAGAATTTATAGACATTGTTAGAGCCCATGACATACACATAAAAAAAATCTGATAGAAATACTTTTGGAACAAGCAGACATGACTGAACTTGACAGGGAATAGAGGGCTGGACCTGGAGTCCGGAAGCTCTGAGTTCAAATATGACCTCAGACACTAGCTGTGTGACCTTGGGCACATCACTAAACCTCTGTTTGTTTCAGTTTTCTCAACTGCTAAATGAGGATAATAATAGTTCCCAGGGTTGTTTTGAGGATCAAATAATATTTTTAAACTACTTAGCACCGTGCCTGGCATATCGGGAATGCTAAATGCTTATTTATTTTCTTCCTTCTCTCTTACCAAGTATATGACCCTGGATTTGCCAAATATTAAAAAAAAGAAAAACAACAAAAAACCAAAATAATTTGCCCCTTGAAAGAGCCTAGGAAATGGTCAAGTTCCAAGAATGTAATCAGTGTCCTCCGTGGGTGACAGCCACATGAAATTAGCCAACAATGTGTCAACAAAGAAGCATTAGATGAATGGCTAAGATATGAGAATATGGTTGTGGAAACCATGGGGTTTAGGAGATTATTTCAGGAGTAGATCATTGCTGCAGAAGGGTTATCCTTTAAGGAATCTGGACGTAATAGGCAATGTAGATTATATAAGGAGGTTTGAATTTATGTCACATATCACTACAAGGTATAAATATTTAGCACCCAATGAATACCTAGCAAGATATGACCTGGTGTCTGGAATTATTGATCTGAAGCTTGCTATTGTTTATTGGCCGACGGATGATCAATTCCCATACGGCAAATCTAGAGATTTCATACAGTGGAGTGCACTGAAATGGAACCATTATCACAGACCTCACGGATCTCTCCATTTTCCCAGACATAACATTGATTCATAAAAACTTGAATGATGCTTTTTAAATACTAGATATCACTACATCAAATAGTCATAATTCTTAGATGACATCATAATAGAGAGTTCTAACTGAAAAAATAAAAATTATATGGAAAGAAAGATGAAGTGCATATCATCCCTATTGAGCTATCTGCTGCTGGAGTTGTATCAAGGATGTTTTAAGTTGACTTATCGAAGACAAACTTGTCCCCACATTTTTAAAATTTAATTTTAAAAAAGTTACTTTATTGACCTCTGCAATAGTCTATAGGAGATTAAATAGAAAGCATCCATAGGATAGCCCATCCCAGGACAATTTCTTTCCCAACTCCACTAAAAAAGATGAAAAGAACAATAAAATAACATTAATAATAAATGCAGGAATCATTTTGGATATTCTTGGTTCATTGAGTTTGAATCCCATTTGTTTCTCTTGATGATAGGAAAAACATTCTAATAATTTGAATATCCATAATTCAAACAGGTCTCCCTGGGCAAAAGCTGGTTTCTCCTCATTAGAGGTCTTCAAGCAGATACTGGCATAGTATCAAGTTCCTTTTGGGGGGATATAAATAAAATGTATTTTAGTATTTAAATGAGATGACCACCGAGGTCCTTCTCAGCTGTAAGCGTCTGTGGTTCTTCTCCTTGAAAATCTTGGCTGTATAATGTTAGGTGTTCAGATCTGAAAGAGATGCATAAAAGAAAGAGAGGGAAAGAGAGAGAGAGAGACAGACAGACAGACAGAGAGACACACAGAAACAGAGAGACAGAGACAGAGAGAGACAGAGATAGAGACAGAGAGGTAGAGACAGAGAGACAGCAAGACAGACAGAGACGAAAGACAGAGAGGCACAGGGAGAGACAGAAAGAGACAGAGACAGAGAGACAGAGACAGAAAGACAGAGAAAGATTTGTGATAACATCTCTTCTGGAAGTTGCTAGTTGGCAGCGTGCTTCCTGCCAGGGTGCTTGGTCCCTCTTATCCACACATAATCTGTGCTCCAGTGGGGACATGGATCAGGGCCCTAGGGGGCAATGTATTACAGTTAGAATAATATCATATTTGTGGGCAAAGGACTTTGGCTTGATTCTTGCCTCTTCTCTTTGCTACCCATGAAATTTTCTCAAGTAACTTTTTCTCTCTGTGCCTCAGCTTCCCATGACCTTGAACATATCATTTCCTCTCTCTCTTAGTTTTCTATCTTTAAAATGAGGAGTATTGGATTAGATGAGGTCTCAGGCTTCTTCTAGCTCTAAATTGTCTAACCATTTCTTCTGAGTCTACCAGAAGCAGGAAACTAACCTGAATCAGACTCTGGGAAAAGATGAATCCAGTGGAACTGAGGTCTTTCCTGTGGTTTCTAAATGAGAGTCATGGGTAGAAGGAAAGCTTTGTATTTGTTTCAGAACAAGGAGCCACATACCAGGCACCTTCAAATCTGCCCTGCTCAGAGAAAGACATGGGCTGATCCCTGGTCCTTAAATTGATTTCCTGCAGGCAAGGAGCTGATAGGAAATATGAAATCACCCTGTAATCTGATAAACATTACAGGAATGACTAGCTGGCAGGAGAGACATAATGCTGGCTTCATGCAACCTTTCAGTTTGAACTTTTCATGGGCTGTGTTTAGCTTAATTAATGAATTGCTCATGGCTACAATGGAAGCGATTTGCTGGTTGGGGTTCAGAAATTGAAGCCCTACAGATGGGGTTACAGTGAAAGATAGGAAGGTTGATACTAAGACCTGCGGGGTCTTCTACTCTGCACCTGCATAGCAGCCCCCTTCATCCTCTTCCCCAGAGGAACCTGAGAAAGGGACTCCATGGATTTCCCATTACAGAAATATTTCCATTACTCTGTGGGAATTCACTCATATGTGGACTTCAGTACTTCAGCTTTTTTAAGCCAAGACTCACCTTTATTCCCATTAGTGCTAATGCTAGAAATAGGAAATAAAAAACCAAATGCTTGATCAGCTAGGAAAGGGACAGCTTACATACATGTAAGTAGTCACTGCAAAGCTAAGCCACCAAAGTCAAAGCATCCTACCTGTCTCAGGTTGGCACACATGGCCCCTGGTAGTGGTATATTTAATTCATTGTATTAGTTAAGTTTCAATAAAATTTTGGGCTCTTAGATCTGGGAGGACCTTGGAGATTAAATCTAACAATTCACCAGAACATACCCCCATTATATATAAGTAAAGTCTGGTGCAAAAACCACTTTGGAGAATTGTTTTGAGTTAAATGTTTTCCAAACTGTAAAGTACCGTAGGAATATAAGCTGCTTGGGGTTAGGAAAACTCCTAAAATATATTCACTGTTCTAGGTACGGGAAATTTGAAGATAGTTACTCTCAAGGTGTTTACAATTTAATGGGGGCAGAGGATGAGTGTAGCAATAATTGTGTCTCAAGGAAACTTGCTGTAACAGTGAAGGAAGGATCCAGGCATAGATAGGGCTAGGAGAAATTTGTGGAGGGAGAGATCTTGTTCAGCTGAGAGAGTCGGGGAGCAGAGCAGATTTCAGGGGGAAGTAGCATCAAAATTGGGCCTCTGGGAAAGGGAGTGACTTTCACACCCACAGACATGGATGAAGGATTTGAACTCATGCTTTCTTGAAGGTCAAGTCTAGGGCTCTATCTACTATACCATCTAGTCAACATATTCATCTAGTACATGTGCAAAGACTTGGAGAGAGGAAAGGGTAGAAAGGATGTGAATGAGAAAAAAAAGAGAGAAGACCAGTATGACTGGAATGTAGATGGTATGAAGAGGAGATGAGGCTTCACAAATAGGTTGGAGGAATATTTTGTTCTAGGGACATCTAGGTGGTGCAGTGGAGAGAGCTCTGGACTTGGAACCATGAAGACTCATCTCATCTTCGTGAGTTCAAATGTGGCTTCAGACATTTACTAGTTGTGTGATCCTGGGCAAGTCACTTCACCCTCTTTGTCTCAGTTTCTTCATCTGTCATATGAGTTGGAGAAGGAAATGACAAACTTCTCCAGTATCTTTGCCAAGAAAACCGCAAGGTGGGGTCACAAAGAGTCAGACACAACTGAAATGACTCAATAAAACAAGACTTTTGTTTTAAGTTTTTAGGAAAAACAATTAAATTTATTCCCGTTACCTCTTCTTCCTCAACATGGAACTCCTTATAATAAACTGTATGGTAGAAATTGGGGGAAGATAGTGAAATAGAGCAAGAAATTATCTAGCTTTCCCAAACTGCCTCTCCAATAGCATATAATAATTCCTCAAAGTGAATTTTAAAGTGGCAGAAATAATTCAAAGTAGGGATAAAGGAGTCATCCAGCCTAAGACAACTTGGGAAAACACTAGGAAAGATCTGACCTGGGGTGGGGGTCTCCCAAAAGCCGACTACAGCCAACTACTGAATCCACAAAGAGCAGGCCCTGGGGGCAGCTGTGTCTGGCAGCCTCAGCTTTGGGACCTTTTGCCCCAGAGACAGTGTGGGATTGTGGGGGCCCTTTGTTGGCACTCAATGTAAGACCTTGGCCCATTAACCAGATCTTGTCTCAGTCCATGAGTTCCAGAGAAGAGTAAGCACATGTCAGTGAGTGTGGTCATAGGGAAACCAGACCCTGCTGGTTGTGGTCACTCTCAAGGGAGTGTAGTCTCTGGTTTTGGTTCCAGAGCAGAGGGGTGAGCTGATGCTTCCAGCCACCAGAGAGACTTCAGGGAAGCAAAAGGGTTCTTGTTGGTGGTGGGGCTGGGGGCCTTGGTCGTGGTTCAAGGGTAGAAAGTAGTGCCTGAGGTCACTCAGAGACCAACGCATGAGCTGGAAAAGTGTCCACACCTGGCCTTGGATTATAGAACACTGGAAGAACCAAAATAATTCAAGGATCCCCAGAGGTAATACAACGACAGCAAAAATAAAGAAACAAACAAGAAAACATGAAGCCTGAGAGCTTATGCCCCATACTCCGGAAAAGAGCCCAACCCTAATATAAAGTTAAAAGCCAAGAAATAGGCCATTAAAAATGAGTAAACAACAGAAGAAGAATCCAACCTTCGATAGGTACTATGGTGATAGAGAAGATCAAACTCAAAAGATGTGGTTGAATCAAAATAGCTACTTATAAAGCTTCAAAGAAAAATGTAAAATGATCACAAGTCCAAAAAGAGTTTTGAAAGAGCTTGAAAAGGACCCCACAAATCAAATAAGAGAGGTTGAAGAAAAGTTGGGAAAAGAAATAAGAGTAATGCAAGAAAATAAATAGCATCTACCTAAAACCACCAGCAAGCATGAACTGTAATGGGGATAAAAGCTTGAAGCCTTACCAATAAAATCAGAGGTGAGTAAGGATGCCCAGTAAGGATGCCCATTATCACACTATTGTTCAATATTGTACTAGAAACGCTAGCAATAGCAGCAAGAGAAGAAAAAGAAATGGCAGTAGTCAGAATGGTCGATGAAGTAATAAAATTATCTCTTTTTGCAGATGATATGATTATATACTTGAAAAATCCTAAATATTCAACTAAAAAACTGACTGAAATAATAATTTTAAGCAAATGGAGACATAAAATAAACCCACATAAATCATCAGCATTTCCCTACATCACCAACAAACCCCTACAAGAGGAGATAGAAAGAGATATTTCATTTAAAATGACCTTAGACAATATAAAATACCTGGTAGTATTCCTTCCAAGACAAATCTAGGAACTATATGATCATAATTATGAAATACTTTTTATACAAATAATGTCAGATTTAAATAATTTGAGAAATATTAATTATTCATGGATGGGCTAAGCCAGTATAACAAAAATTACAATTCTACCTAAACTAATCCATGTATTCAGTGCTATCCCAATTACCAAAAAAAAAAAATTTGAGTAGAAAATTCATTTGTCAGAATAAAAGATCAAGAATATTAAAATAATTTATTTTTTAAAATGTAAAGGAAGTATATCTAGCAGTACCAGAACTTAACTATATTATAATGTGGTAATTATCAAAATTCACTGGTATGGGCTAAGAAACAGAAAGCTGTATCAGTGGAACAAAGTAAACACACAATTCTCAGTAGTAAATTATTATAGTGACCTTGTGTTTGATAAATGTAAAGATTTAAGTATTTGGGACAAGAAGTCACTGTTTGGCAAAAAGTGGGAAAACTAGAAAGTATTCTGGTGGAAACCAAGTATAGACCAATATCTTACACCATTTACCATAAGGTACGGCCTAGATGTGAAATGAGATATCATAAGTAAATGATAAGAATATGGAGCATATTACCTATCAGATTTATAGCTAGGAGAATAATTTATTAATAAACAAGAAATAGAGCATTGTGAGATATAAACTGAATAACTTTGATTACATTAAATTTAAAAGTGTTGTACAAATAAAGTCAATGTAGCCAAGATTAGAAGAAAAAAAGAAAATTGGGGAAAAAAATTATATATGCTTTCTCAGATAAAGGCCTCAACTATCAAATACATAGAGAACTTTGTCAAATTCCCCCAAATGGTAAAAGGACGTGAACAAGCAATTTTTGGGAGAATAAATCAAAGCTATATATAGTTGTATGAAAAATGCTCTAAATCATTGCTCATTAGAGAAATGCAATTTAAAAAAACTCACATCTATCAGACTATCTAAAATTATAGAAGGGGAGAGTGACAAATGTCCGAAGGGATTTGGAAAAATTTGGACACTAATACATTGTTGGTGGAATTGTGAACTGATCCAACCATGTGGAGAGCAATCTGGAATTATGCTCAAAGAATTCTAAAACTGTGTATATGCTTTGAGCTAAAAATACCACTCTTAGGTCTGTTTCTCAAGATGATAAGAGAAAAAAAGGAAAAGAACCTACATGTTATAAAATATTTATAGCAACTCTCTTTGTGGTGGCAAAGAGCTGGAAACTGAGGGGATATTCTTCAGTTGGGAAATGGCTTAACAAGTTGTGGTATGTGATTGTGTTGGAGTACTATTGTGCTATAAGAAATGATGGGCAGATGGATTTGAGAAAAACATGGAAAGACTTGCATGAAATAATGGAGCGAACAGAACCAAGAAAATGCTGTATACAATAACAGCAATATTGTTTGAAGAGTAACTATGAATGTTATTATGAGTAATATGAATATTAAAATCAGCTATGAAGGAGTTATGAAGGAAGATGTTATCCATTTCCAGAGAAAGAATTGATCTATAGAAGTATGTGTTGTTTATACCACCCACTTTTCCATATCTACATCTACATCTGCATCTGCATCTACATCCACATCCATACCTACACCTACACCTACACCTACACATCCACATCCACATCCACCTCCACATCCATATACACACACATATATGTACACACAGACATGTATGTATATATACATATATGTATGTGTATGTGTATGTGTACATATACATATACATACATATATAAATACAATGCTGGGAGGAAAGGAGGGAGACAGCTTATAACTCCAAATGTAACAAAAATGAATGAAAAATTTCATAGTATGGCAAAACAGTCTTACATTCAAATATGCATATGTAATTCTGGATTTTAAGTCTATTACCTTTTGGCAGGAGGTGAGTGGTATGATTCATCTTCAGTCTTTCTGTACGTGGATTGTCAGTGAATTTATCAGAGTCTCGATAAATGTCATTTTTGAAATTGTCCTAACTCTGCTTATTCCCCTCTGTACCAGAATCATATGAATCTTCCCTGTTTCCCCTAAAACCGTTCACTCCTAGGACCCTAGAACAAAATTTGGCTAACATTAGGTTTAGACCAACACTTAGCATATATCACAATAAGCTCAAAACAGATAAGTAAATTGACTTTTAGAAATTACATCATAAGAAACATTAGTTGAAAACCAGATGAGAGATTTTTATCAAGTATGGCTGGGGGAGAATTCTTTACTAAACAAGGATCAGAGGCTATTGCAAAACATAAAAGGTTGCGGTTCAGTTGTTTTTCAGTCATGTCCAACTCTTCATGAGACCATTTGGGGTTTTCTTGGCAAAGTACTGGAGTGGCCATTTACTTCTCCAGTTCATTTTTCAGATGAGGAAACTGAGGCAAACAGGGTTAAGTGACTTGTCCAGGGTCACATAGCTAATATGTATTTAAATCCAGATTTGAACTCAGGTCTTTCTGATTCCAAGACTAGCTTAAATGTCAGCTCCTCCAGGAAGACTTCCCAAATCTCCAATTAGAAACAATCTCCCAAGGCCTTGGAGCTCCAAGAGCAATTTGAATTTTTTCAGTACATTTATCATAGGCTACTGTGTATTAGCATTATGTGTGTTTGTATATCCCATTTAGGAAAATCATCCCACTTGAAAGCTCCATGAGGGAATATGCTTTACCTCAACTTTTTCTCTCTCTCAGTGCCTAACCTGGCTGGGGCCATGTCAGACCCTTAATAATTGTTGATTGAAAGATGCCCATGTGACTGTTTCTCCTCTTTCTCAAGAACCTTCTCTTGATCATCAGAGCAAACCCGTGAGTTTCAGATTCATCTACAAGTTTGCCCTGGTCTGGCTAAATCAATGACTTTCCATGTTATAAATGGAACCCTGTCACTTCTCCCCCGAGGCATGCACACATGTCCATATGATCAAACACATACCTTATTTTTTTTAATAGCGCTGCAGAATTTGCTGTTAACTTATTATGATCCATTGTGGTTCTCATGACCTGGTTGGTACCTCTTTCTTCTCTTAATTGTGTGACATTGGCAAATAACCTGCACAAGTAGGGTATTGGATTGTAGTTGAAGATACTTTCCATCTGTGAAATCTTGAGGCCTCACCTTTAAGGACCTTGGCAAACTTCCTGCCTTCATACGAGGTGGGGGCTCTTTGAATCATGGCACACTGGAGTCAAAAGGGACTTCAGAGCCTGTTTGGTCCAAATCACTCATGGATTAACTGGGACCTAGAGAGGAGAAAATGACTTGAAGGATCATCAGGTCATAGATAGATTTAGACCTGAAAGGGTCCTTCGAAATGACTGAGTCAATTTTTCAAATGAGGAAACTAAGCTCAGAGAGTAGGAGGAAGAAGGAATAAGCATTTATTTTTGTTGTTGTTATTAAGTAGTTTCAGTCATGTCCAGCTCTTTGTGACCCCATCTGAGGTTTTCTTGGCAGAGATACTGGACTGGTTGGCCATTTCCTTCTCTAGCTCATTATACAGATGAGGAAACAGAGGCAAACAGGGTGAAGTGACTTGCTCAGGGTCACCCAGCTAGGGAGTGTCTGAGGTCAGATTTGAACTCAGGAAGATGAGTCTTCCTGATTCCAGAGCTGACATTCTATCCACTGTGCTGCCCAGGCATTCCTTTATTAAGCATCTATCTACTATGTGGCAGGCACCAGGCTAAGGCAAATATTATCTCATTTTATCCTCATAACAACCAGTTGAGGTAGGTGCTATAATTGCCCCAATCTACAGATAAGGAAACTGAGGCCAACGTAAGTGTCACACAGAGGCTGGTAAGTTTCTGAGGTTGGATTTGAATTCAGGTCTTCCTGACTCCAGCTCCAGCTCTCTATCCCTTGTATCACTGAGCTGCCTTGAGAGGGGTTAAGTGACTTTCCTAAGGTTACGCACGAAACAAACGTCAGACCTAGGTTCCAAAGCCCAGTCCAGATCGAGTACTCTTACCTATAGCACTTTATATTGTAGGGAATCCAAAGGCCATCAATCCAATTAGATCCAACAAACATTTATTAAACATCTATTATGTGACAGGCACACCTGCTGGGAATTCAGAGACAGAAATTCTGAAATGGTCCCTGCCTTCTGTGAGCTTGCTTTTTATTGTAGGGAGTAGGGAATATGCCCACAGATAAGTCAATGCAAAATAAATACAAAATCAATTCGAAGTAATATTGTTCCAGTGGGACCACCCACAGTGAGGGAAATCAGGAAAGGTCTAATAGGAAGGAACTCACATTGAGCCTTGAAGGGAGGTAAGAATTCCAAGCGGAGGAAGATTGAGGACATTCCGGTACAGGGGACACAGAGGTGGGAGAGGGAATAGCCCACGTGAAGAACCTGAGGGTGTATGACAGGAAGTCTTGCGAAGAGTCTGGAAAGATAAGTTGAAGCTACATTGTAAAGTCTTTTAAACGCTAGACAGAGGGGTTTGCAGTCTCTCTTAGGGGTAACAGGGAGCCTCAGAGGAAGACTTCTTGATTAAGGAAGTGATGATTATTCAGTGAGCCAATATCAGAGCTGGGACAAGAGCCCAAATTGAAATCAAGCCTCTTTAACTAACTCACTAAAGTGACTTTGGGCAAGCAGCTTCCTCTCTGCCAGACTCAGTCTCTTCATCTCAAAAATAAAGGAGCTTGATTCAATGATATCTATAAGGTCCTCTCCAGCTTTAAATCCTGTGGTCTTTGGTCTACGTTCTCTTGTCTCCCAGACTGTGGTTTGTTCTTCTCTGGCCTCTTGTGCTGAGATTTTTCTACTAGCTATTGTTTGAGCCAAAACATATATGTAACTGTTAATGGTCTGTGCATGTTTCTAGCTAACCATCAGATTTCAATCAGGAGAAGTGACCTTTAGGAGCCCCTAGGTGGTCAAATGCAGGTGATTGGTTTCCCATCAGATAAAATGAAGGCAGTTGCAGATGACCCCACCAGCAGCTTAAGGCATCTCTGTACATGGAATGTTGGAGTTAAGTTTCATCCCAGGTCTGGACACATTTATAATGTTGCAGAAACTGAATAGGGAGTACTGTGACCCAGCAGGAAAATTTATTGTCTCGGTTGTGGCTCTGACAGAACTTTGGAGTGAGATCTCGTGTGTTGGGGTGGGGGTGGAGGAGGGAAGCGGGGTTGGAGGTTCATTTTGAACTTAAATTAGGGGAGAGGAACAGTGGAGGCAGAGCAGCTGTTGAAAAGCTTGCTTCCATCCTGAGAAAGGCAGGCGAGCTCAGAGAACTGTCTCAGCCACCATCATTGAGGGTGAGCTAATTGAAAAATATTCAGGTTAGCCTCTAAATGGAGGAATGGAATCCCCCTTGGGGAGGCCTGGTGATCCTGTTAAAGGCTGACCCATAAAAGACTGGAACAGACAGTCAGCCTTGTCTTTTCTGGAACAAGTGGTATAGGGGATTTTCACAGAGAAGAAAGTATTTATGCCAACTCCAGTGACCCCTTGCTATGTGGTTTGTGGTCAGAAACATTTTCCCCGTCCCCCTTCCATTCTGGGAATTGATTGTAAATGTTTTTTTGGTTTTTTTCCCTAAGGCAAAAAGCAAAAGTATAGAAAAGAGAAAAATAAAAACCAACAGCCAGTCTTTGACTGACCTGGGATTACTGGTTTTTAAAATGAAAGACCTGAAAGATAATTTAGTTTAACTCCCTCATTTTACAGATGAGGAAACTGAGGCTCAGACAAGTGAAATAAATCAACAAATACATACATTAATAACTAGCATTTCGATAGCATCTACTAGGCATCAGGCACTGGGTCCGAGCACTTTGAAAGTATTACCTCGTTTGAGCCTCACAATAACCACAGGAGGTAGGTGCTGTTGTTACTCCCGTTTTACAGATGAGGAAACTGAGGCAGACAGAGGTTAAGTGACTTATCCAAAGTCACACATCTGAGGATGGATTTGAACTCTATCTCTGTGTACCACCTTGCTGCTTATGAAATGATTTTCCCAAGGTCATATGGATACTAATGCAGGTCTTCTGAATTCTGAATTGGCTATCCTGTGATACAGTAGAAAGAGTATAAGACTTGGGATCAGGAGAGATTAATATTTGAAACACTCCCCTGATCTTTGCTAGCTGTGGGACCTGGACCAAGTCACCTAAACTTTCTGAGGTTCAGTTTCCTCATCTGTAAAATAGGGCTATTGTGAGGGTCAATGAAGATCATGCATGTACAATGCTATACAGCCTGTCCCCAAAGCTTTAGTGAAGTTTTAACATTTAGCTTAAATTAAACTCATATGATTGTCCATTATTATGACTCACTTGACTCTGTTTGCCTCAGTTTCCCCATCTGTAAAATGACCCAGAGAAGGAAATGGCAAACCACTGCAATATCTTCATCAAGAAAGCCCCAAATGTGGTCAGGAAGAGTCAGACATGATTGAAAATGACTGAACAGCACCAAGACCCTAAGAGATGATGTGCGTTGCTTTAAGTTATGCTGGTAACACAGCTAGCATTGACTCCCAAATTGATTCCATTTCTACTGTACCTCATCAGTTGACTAGTGATAACAATAACTAAAATTTCCATATATCCACCAATTATCAAGCATTTATTAAGTGCCTTTATTGTACCAGCACTACAAACATTATATAAACTTAAATATTTGCCAAACATTTTATCCATATTGTCTCTTTAAAACAACACTGGGATATGTATGGGCTAGTGCTAGCCCCATTTTACAGAGCCCTGAGGCTGAGAAGAGTTAAGTGTCCTGTCCAGATTAGTAAACATCTGAGAAAGGATTTTCCTGACTCTAGGTCCAGTTTCTAGCCATTACATTGCCTAGTTGAGATGGTTGTCACAGGACAGAAATGTTTAGTGCCTTTTACTTGATAATGGAGTGAGTCACTGATGGGGAGGCACTGGTCCCAACTTGATGGCTTTTTTTCAGCCTATTTTTAAAGCTGACGGCCTTCTAGCAGGACCTATGAACATTTACCGGTTTCCCCATGGACATGGTCCCTCTTCTCCTTCCTAGGAACCTTATACTGTGTTGATAGGATCCTGCCAGTCTGGACTTTTAGATGGAATTGGATTTTGGTCAATCATCCATTGAGGGCAAAGACATCAGATGAGTGTTTGTTTTCATAGGGGACCTATCAGTTTATTTTGAGCGATCACAACTGTACCAGCAAGCACCCTAGCATACCTAAGGCGGCTACTAGCACAGGTTCTTAGATCTGCTTTTCTAAAGGAAAGCAACTCAAAATGGGTTAACAAGCTTACTTTAATCAAACATATTATTTACCTAGTCCAGGGG
>JAQQSV010002422.1:14255-28211 GCA_028646515.1 Pseudochirops corinnae
TGCCCTCAATGGATGATTGACCAAAATCCAATTCCATCTAAAAGTCCAGACTGGCAGGATCCTATCAACACAGTATAAGGTTCCTAGGAAGGAGAAGAGGGACCATGTCCATGGGGAAACCGGTAAATGTTCATAGGTCCTGCTAGAAGGCCGTCAGCTTTAAAAATAGGCTGAAAAAAAGCCATCAAGTTGGGACCAGTGCCTCCCCATCAGTGACTCACTCCATTATCAAGTAAAAGGCACTAAACATTTCTGTCCTGTGACAACCATCTCAACTAGGCAATGTAATGGCTAGAAACTGGACCTAGAGTCAGGAAAATCCTTTCTCAGATGTTTACTAATCTGGACAGGACACTTAACTCTTCTCAGCCTCAGGGCTCTGTAAAATGGGGCTAGCACTAGCCCATACATATCCCAGTGTTGTTTTAAAGAGACAATATGGATAAAATGTTTGGCAAATATTTAAGTTTATATAATGTTTGTAGTGCTGGTACAATAAAGGCACTTAATAAATGCTTGATAATTGGTGGATATATGGAAATTTTAGTTATTGTTATCACTAGTCAACTGATGAGGTACAGTAGAAATGGAATCAATTTGGGAGTCAATGCTAGCTGTGTTACCAGCATAACTTAAAGCAACGCACATCATCTCTTAGGGTCTTGGTGCTGTTCAGTCATTTTCAATCATGTCTGACTCTTCCTGACCACATTTGGGGCTTTCTTGATGAAGATATTGCAGTGGTTTGCCATTTCCTTCTCTGGGTCATTTTACAGATGGGGAAACTGAGGCAAACAGAGTCAAGTGAGTCATAATAATGGACAATCATATGAGTTTAATTTAAGCTAAATGTTAAAACTTCACTAAAGCTTTGGGGACAGGCTGTATAGCATTGTACATGCATGATCTTCATTGACCCTCACAATAGCCCTATTTTACAGATGAGGAAACTGAACCTCAGAAAGTTTAGGTGACTTGGTCCAGGTCCCACAGCTAGCAAAGATCAGGGGAGTGTTTCAAATATTAATCTCTCCTGATCCCAAGTCTTATACTCTTTCTACTGTATCACAGGATAGCCAATTCAGAATTCAGAAGACCTGCATTAGTATCCATATGACCTTGGGAAAATCATTTCATAAGCAGCAAGGTGGTACACAGAGATAGAGTTCAAATCCATCCTCAGATGTGTGACTTTGGATAAGTCACTTAACCTCTGTCTGCCTCAGTTTCCTCATCTGTAAAACGGGAGTAACAACAGCACCTACCTCCTGTGGTTATTGTGAGGCTCAAACGAGGTAATACTTTCAAAGTGCTCGGACCCAGTGCCTGATGCCTAGTAGATGCTATCGAAATGCTAGTTATTAATGTATGTATTTGTTGATTTATTTCACTTGTCTGAGCCTCAGTTTCCTCATCTGTAAAATGAGGGAGTTAAACTAAATTATCTTTCAGGTCTTTCATTTTAAAAACCAGTAATCCCAGGTCAGTCAAAGACTGGCTGTTGGTTTTTATTTTTCTCTTTTCTATACTTTTGCTTTTTGCCTTAGGGAAAAAAACCAAAAAAACATTTACAATCAATTCCCAGAATGGAAGGGGGACGGGGAAAATGTTTCTGACCACAAACCACATAGCAAGGGGTCACTGGAGTTGGCATAAATACTTTCTTCTCTGTGAAAATCCCCTATACCACTTGTTCCAGAAAAGACAAGGCTGACTGTCTGTTCCAGTCTTTTATGGGTCAGCCTTTAACAGGATCACCAGGCCTCCCCAAGGGGGATTCCATTCCTCCATTTAGAGGCTAACCTGAATATTTTTCAATTAGCTCACCCTCAATGATGGTGGCTGAGACAGTTCTCTGAGCTCGCCTGCCTTTCTCAGGATGGAAGCAAGCTTTTCAACAGCTGCTCTGCCTCCACTGTTCCTCTCCCCTAATTTAAGTTCAAAATGAACCTCCAACCCCGCTTCCCTCCTCCACCCCCACCCCAACACACGAGATCTCACTCCAAAGTTCTGTCAGAGCCACAACCGAGACAATAAATTTTCCTGCTGGGTCACAGTACTCCCTATTCAGTTTCTGCAACATTATAAATGTGTCCAGACCTGGGATGAAACTTAACTCCAACATTCCATGTACAGAGATGCCTTAAGCTGCTGGTGGGGTCATCTGCAACTGCCTTCATTTTATCTGATGGGAAACCAATCACCTGCATTTGACCACCTAGGGGCTCCTAAAGGTCACTTCTCCTGATTGAAATCTGATGGTTAGCTAGAAACATGCACAGACCATTAACAGTTACATATATGTTTTGGCTCAAACAATAGCTAGTAGAAAAATCTCAGCACAAGAGGCCAGAGAAGAACAAACCACAGTCTGGGAGACAAGAGAACGTAGACCAAAGACCACAGGATTTAAAGCTGGAGAGGACCTTATAGATATCATTGAATCAAGCTCCTTTATTTTTGAGATGAAGAGACTGAGTCTGGCAGAGAGGAAGCTGCTTGCCCAAAGTCACTTTAGTGAGTTAGTTAAAGAGGCTTGATTTCAATTTGGGCTCTTGTCCCAGCTCTGATATTGGCTCACTGAATAATCATCACTTCCTTAATCAAGAAGTCTTCCTCTGAGGCTCCCTGTTACCCCTAAGAGAGACTGCAAACCCCTCTGTCTAGCGTTTAAAAGACTTTACAATGTAGCTTCAACTTATCTTTCCAGACTCTTCGCAAGACTTCCTGTCATACACCCTCAGGTTCTTCACGTGGGCTATTCCCTCTCCCACCTCTGTGTCCCCTGTACCGGAATGTCCTCAATCTTCCTCCGCTTGGAATTCTTACCTCCCTTCAAGGCTCAATGTGAGTTCCTTCCTATTAGACCTTTCCTGATTTCCCTCACTGTGGGTGGTCCCACTGGAACAATATTACTTCGAATTGATTTTGTATTTATTTTGCATTGACTTATCTGTGGGCATATTCCCTACTCCCTACAATAAAAAGCAAGCTCACAGAAGGCAGGGACCATTTCAGAATTTCTGTCTCTGAATTCCCAGCAGGTGTGCCTGTCACATAATAGATGTTTAATAAATGTTTGTTGGATCTAATTGGATTGATGGCCTTTGGATTCCCTACAATATAAAGTGCTATAGGTAAGAGTACTCGATCTGGACTGGGCTTTGGAACCTAGGTCTGACGTTTGTTTCGTGCGTAACCTTAGGAAAGTCACTTAACCCCTCTCAAGGCAGCTCAGTGATACAAGGGATAGAGAGCTGGAGCTGGAGTCAGGAAGACCTGAATTCAAATCCAACCTCAGAAACTTACCAGCCTCTGTGTGACACTTACGTTGGCCTCAGTTTCCTTATCTGTAGATTGGGGCAATTATAGCACCTACCTCAACTGGTTGTTATGAGGATAAAATGAGATAATATTTGCCTTAGCCTGGTGCCTGCCACATAGTAGATAGATGCTTAATAAAGGAATGCCTGGGCAGCACAGTGGATAGAATGTCAGCTCTGGAATCAGGAAGACTCATCTTCCTGAGTTCAAATCTGACCTCAGACACTCCCTAGCTGGGTGACCCTGAGCAAGTCACTTCACCCTGTTTGCCTCTGTTTCCTCATCTGTATAATGAGCTAGAGAAGGAAATGGCCAACCAGTCCAGTATCTCTGCCAAGAAAACCTCAGATGGGGTCACAAAGAGCTGGACATGACTGAAACTACTTAATAACAACAACAAAAATAAATGCTTATTCCTTCTTCCTCCTACTCTCTGAGCTTAGTTTCCTCATTTGAAAAATTGACTCAGTCATTTCGAAGGACCCTTTCAGGTCTAAATCTATCTATGACCTGATGATCCTTCAAGTCATTTTCTCCTCTCTAGGTCCCAGTTAATCCATGAGTGATTTGGACCAAACAGGCTCTGAAGTCCCTTTTGACTCCAGTGTGCCATGATTCAAAGAGCCCCCACCTCGTATGAAGGCAGGAAGTTTGCCAAGGTCCTTAAAGGTGAGGCCTCAAGATTTCACAGATGGAAAGTATCTTCAACTACAATCCAATACCCTACTTGTGCAGGTTATTTGCCAATGTCACACAATTAAGAGAAGAAAGAGGTACCAACCAGGTCATGAGAACCACAATGGATCATAATAAGTTAACAGCAAATTCTGCAGCGCTATTAAAAAAAATAAGGTATGTGTTTGATCATATGGACATGTGTGCATGCCTCGGGGGAGAAGTGACAGGGTTCCATTTATAACATGGAAAGTCATTGATTTAGCCAGACCAGGGCAAACTTGTAGATGAATCTGAAACTCACGGGTTTGCTCTGATGATCAAGAGAAGGTTCTTGAGAAAGAGGAGAAACAGTCACATGGGCATCTTTCAATCAACAATTATTAAGGGTCTGACATGGCCCCAGCCAGGTTAGGCACTGAGAGAGAGAAAAAGTTGAGGTAAAGCATATTCCCTCATGGAGCTTTCAAGTGGGATGATTTTCCTAAATGGGATATACAAACACACATAATGC
Source organism: Pseudochirops corinnae (assembly GCA_028646515.1). Classification (NCBI taxonomy): domain Eukaryota; kingdom Metazoa; phylum Chordata; class Mammalia; order Diprotodontia; family Pseudocheiridae; genus Pseudochirops; species Pseudochirops corinnae. The sequence continues at coordinate 18,769 of JAQQSV010002422.1, forward strand.
TAATACACAGTAGCCTATGATAAATGTACTGAAAAAATTCAAATTGCTCTTGGAGCTCCAAGGCCTTGGGAGATTGTTTCTAATTGGAGATTTGGGAAGTCTTCCTGGAGGAGCTGACATTTAAGCTAGTCTTGGAATCAGAAAGACCTGAGTTCAAATCTGGATTTAAATACATATTAGCTATGTGACCCTGGACAAGTCACTTAACCCTGTTTGCCTCAGTTTCCTCATCTGAAAAATGAACTGGAGAAGTAAATGGCCACTCCAGTACTTTGCCAAGAAAACCCCAAATGGTCTCATGAAGAGTTGGACATGACTGAAAAACAACTGAACCGCAACCTTTTATGTTTTGCAATAGCCTCTGATCCTTGTTTAGTAAAGAATTCTCCCCCAGCCATACTTGATAAAAATCTCTCATCTGGTTTTCAACTAATGTTTCTTATGATGTAATTTCTAAAAGTCAATTTACTTATCTGTTTTGAGCTTATTGTGATATATGCTAAGTGTTGGTCTAAACCTAATGTTAGCCAAATTTTGTTCTAGGGTCCTAGGAGTGAACGGTTTTAGGGGAAACAGGGAAGATTCATATGATTCTGGTACAGAGGGGAATAAGCAGAGTTAGGACAATTTCAAAAATGACATTTATCGAGACTCTGATAAATTCACTGACAATCCACGTACAGAAAGACTGAAGATGAATCATACCACTCACCTCCTGCCAAAAGGTAATAGACTTAAAATCCAGAATTACATATGCATATTTGAATGTAAGACTGTTTTGCCATACTATGAAATTTTTCATTCATTTTTGTTACATTTGGAGTTATAAGCTGTCTCCCTCCTTTCCTCCCAGCATTGTATTTATATATGTATGTATATGTATATGTACACATACACATACACATACATATATGTATATATACATACATGTCTGTGTGTACATATATGTGTGTGTATATGGATGTGGAGGTGGATGTGGATGTGGATGTGTAGGTGTAGGTGTAGGTGTAGGTATGGATGTGGATGTAGATGCAGATGCAGATGTAGATGTAGATATGGAAAAGTGGGTGGTATAAACAACACATACTTCTATAGATCAATTCTTTCTCTGGAAATGGATAACATCTTCCTTCATAACTCCTTCATAGCTGATTTTAATATTCATATTACTCATAATAACATTCATAGTTACTCTTCAAACAATATTGCTGTTATTGTATACAGCATTTTCTTGGTTCTGTTCGCTCCATTATTTCATGCAAGTCTTTCCATGTTTTTCTCAAATCCATCTGCCCATCATTTCTTATAGCACAATAGTACTCCAACACAATCACATACCACAACTTGTTAAGCCATTTCCCAACTGAAGAATATCCCCTCAGTTTCCAGCTCTTTGCCACCACAAAGAGAGTTGCTATAAATATTTTATAACATGTAGGTTCTTTTCCTTTTTTTCTCTTATCATCTTGAGAAACAGACCTAAGAGTGGTATTTTTAGCTCAAAGCATATACACAGTTTTAGAATTCTTTGAGCATAATTCCAGATTGCTCTCCACATGGTTGGATCAGTTCACAATTCCACCAACAATGTATTAGTGTCCAAATTTTTCCAAATCCCTTCGGACATTTGTCACTCTCCCCTTCTATAATTTTAGATAGTCTGATAGATGTGAGTTTTTTTAAATTGCATTTCTCTAATGAGCAATGATTTAGAGCATTTTTCATACAACTATATATAGCTTTGATTTATTCTCCCAAAAATTGCTTGTTCACGTCCTTTTACCATTTGGGGGAATTTGACAAAGTTCTCTATGTATTTGATAGTTGAGGCCTTTATCTGAGAAAGCATATATAATTTTTTTCCCCAATTTTCTTTTTTTCTTCTAATCTTGGCTACATTGACTTTATTTGTACAACACTTTTAAATTTAATGTAATCAAAGTTATTCAGTTTATATCTCACAATGCTCTATTTCTTGTTTATTAATAAATTATTCTCCTAGCTATAAATCTGATAGGTAATATGCTCCATATTCTTATCATTTACTTATGATATCTCATTTCACATCTAGGCCGTACCTTATGGTAAATGGTGTAAGATATTGGTCTATACTTGGTTTCCACCAGAATACTTTCTAGTTTTCCCACTTTTTGCCAAACAGTGACTTCTTGTCCCAAATACTTAAATCTTTACATTTATCAAACACAAGGTCACTATAATAATTTACTACTGAGAATTGTGTGTTTACTTTGTTCCACTGATACAGCTTTCTGTTTCTTAGCCCATACCAGTGAATTTTGATAATTACCACATTATAATATAGTTAAGTTCTGGTACTGCTAGATATACTTCCTTTACATTTTAAAAAATAAATTATTTTAATATTCTTGATCTTTTATTCTGACAAATGAATTTTCTACTCAAATTTTTTTTTTTTGGTAATTGGGATAGCACTGAATACATGGATTAGTTTAGGTAGAATTGTAATTTTTGTTATACTGGCTTAGCCCATCCATGAATAATTAATATTTCTCAAATTATTTAAATCTGACATTATTTGTATAAAAAGTATTTCATAATTATGATCATATAGTTCCTAGATTTGTCTTGGAAGGAATACTACCAGGTATTTTATATTGTCTAAGGTCATTTTAAATGAAATATCTCTTTCTATCTCCTCTTGTAGGGGTTTGTTGGTGATGTAGGGAAATGCTGATGATTTATGTGGGTTTATTTTATGTCTCCATTTGCTTAAAATTATTATTTCAGTCAGTTTTTTAGTTGAATATTTAGGATTTTTCAAGTATATAATCATATCATCTGCAAAAAGAGATAATTTTATTACTTCATCGACCATTCTGACTACTGCCATTTCTTTTTCTTCTCTTGCTGCTATTGCTAGCGTTTCTAGTACAATATTGAACAATAGTGTGATAATGGGCATCCTTACTGGGCATCCTTACTCACCTCTGATTTTATTGGTAAGGCTTCAAGCTTTTATCCCCATTACAGTTCATGCTTGCTGGTGGTTTTAGGTAGATGCTATTTATTTTCTTGCATTACTCTTATTTCTTTTCCCAACTTTTCTTCAACCTCTCTTATTTGATTTGTGGGGTCCTTTTCAAGCTCTTTCAAAACTCTTTTTGGACTTGTGATCATTTTACATTTTTCTTTGAAGCTTTATAAGTAGCTATTTTGATTCAACCACATCTTTTGAGTTTGATCTTCTCTATCACCATAGTACCTATCGAAGGTTGGATTCTTCTTCTGTTGTTTACTCATTTTTAATGGCCTATTTCTTGGCTTTTAACTTTATATTAGGGTTGGGCTCTTTTCCGGAGTATGGGGCATAAGCTCTCAGGCTTCATGTTTTCTTGTTTGTTTCTTTATTTTTGCTGTCGTTGTATTACCTCTGGGGATCCTTGAATTATTTTGGTTCTTCCAGTGTTCTATAATCCAAGGCCAGGTGTGGACACTTTTCCAGCTCATGCGTTGGTCTCTGAGTGACCTCAGGCACTACTTTCTACCCTTGAACCACGACCAAGGCCCCCAGCCCCACCACCAACAAGAACCCTTTTGCTTCCCTGAAGTCTCTCTGGTGGCTGGAAGCATCAGCTCACCCCTCTGCTCTGGAACCAAAACCAGAGACTACACTCCCTTGAGAGTGACCACAACCAGCAGGGTCTGGTTTCCCTATGACCACACTCACTGACATGTGCTTACTCTTCTCTGGAACTCATGGACTGAGACAAGATCTGGTTAATGGGCCAAGGTCTTACATTGAGTGCCAACAAAGGGCCCCCACAATCCCACACTGTCTCTGGGGCAAAAGGTCCCAAAGCTGAGGCTGCCAGACACAGCTGCCCCCAGGGCCTGCTCTTTGTGGATTCAGTAGTTGGCTGTAGTCGGCTTTTGGGAGACCCCCACCCCAGGTCAGATCTTTCCTAGTGTTTTCCCAAGTTGTCTTAGGCTGGATGACTCCTTTATCCCTACTTTGAATTATTTCTGCCACTTTAAAATTCACTTTGAGGAATTATTATATGCTATTGGAGAGGCAGTTTGGGAAAGCTAGATAATTTCTTGCTCTATTTCACTATCTTCCCCCAATTTCTACCATACAGTTTATTATAAGGAGTTCCATGTTGAGGAAGAAGAGGTAACGGGAATAAATTTAATTGTTTTTCCTAAAAACTTAAAACAAAAGTCTTGTTTTATTGAGTCATTTCAGTTGTGTCTGACTCTTTGTGACCCCACCTTGCGGTTTTCTTGGCAAAGATACTGGAGAAGTTTGTCATTTCCTTCTCCAACTCATATGACAGATGAAGAAACTGAGACAAAGAGGGTGAAGTGACTTGCCCAGGATCACACAACTAGTAAATGTCTGAAGCCACATTTGAACTCACGAAGATGAGATGAGTCTTCATGGTTCCAAGTCCAGAGCTCTCTCCACTGCACCACCTAGATGTCCCTAGAACAAAATATTCCTCCAACCTATTTGTGAAGCCTCATCTCCTCTTCATACCATCTACATTCCAGTCATACTGGTCTTCTCTCTTTTTTTTCTCATTCACATCCTTTCTACCCTTTCCTCTCTCCAAGTCTTTGCACATGTACTAGATGAATATGTTGACTAGATGGTATAGTAGATAGAGCCCTAGACTTGACCTTCAAGAAAGCATGAGTTCAAATCCTTCATCCATGTCTGTGGGTGTGAAAGTCACTCCCTTTCCCAGAGGCCCAATTTTGATGCTACTTCCCCCTGAAATCTGCTCTGCTCCCCGACTCTCTCAGCTGAACAAGATCTCTCCCTCCACAAATTTCTCCTAGCCCTATCTATGCCTGGATCCTTCCTTCACTGTTACAGCAAGTTTCCTTGAGACACAATTATTGCTACACTCATCCTCTGCCCCCATTAAATTGTAAACACCTTGAGAGTAACTATCTTCAAATTTCCCGTACCTAGAACAGTGAATATATTTTAGGAGTTTTCCTAACCCCAAGCAGCTTATATTCCTACGGTACTTTACAGTTTGGAAAACATTTAACTCAAAACAATTCTCCAAAGTGGTTTTTGCACCAGACTTTACTTATATATAATGGGGGTATGTTCTGGTGAATTGTTAGATTTAATCTCCAAGGTCCTCCCAGATCTAAGAGCCCAAAATTTTATTGAAACTTAACTAATACAATGAATTAAATATACCACTACCAGGGGCCATGTGTGCCAACCTGAGACAGGTAGGATGCTTTGACTTTGGTGGCTTAGCTTTGCAGTGACTACTTACATGTATGTAAGCTGTCCCTTTCCTAGCTGATCAAGCATTTGGTTTTTTATTTCCTATTTCTAGCATTAGCACTAATGGGAATAAAGGTGAGTCTTGGCTTAAAAAAGCTGAAGTACTGAAGTCCACATATGAGTGAATTCCCACAGAGTAATGGAAATATTTCTGTAATGGGAAATCCATGGAGTCCCTTTCTCAGGTTCCTCTGGGGAAGAGGATGAAGGGGGCTGCTATGCAGGTGCAGAGTAGAAGACCCCGCAGGTCTTAGTATCAACCTTCCTATCTTTCACTGTAACCCCATCTGTAGGGCTTCAATTTCTGAACCCCAACCAGCAAATCGCTTCCATTGTAGCCATGAGCAATTCATTAATTAAGCTAAACACAGCCCATGAAAAGTTCAAACTGAAAGGTTGCATGAAGCCAGCATTATGTCTCTCCTGCCAGCTAGTCATTCCTGTAATGTTTATCAGATTACAGGGTGATTTCATATTTCCTATCAGCTCCTTGCCTGCAGGAAATCAATTTAAGGACCAGGGATCAGCCCATGTCTTTCTCTGAGCAGGGCAGATTTGAAGGTGCCTGGTATGTGGCTCCTTGTTCTGAAACAAATACAAAGCTTTCCTTCTACCCATGACTCTCATTTAGAAACCACAGGAAAGACCTCAGTTCCACTGGATTCATCTTTTCCCAGAGTCTGATTCAGGTTAGTTTCCTGCTTCTGGTAGACTCAGAAGAAATGGTTAGACAATTTAGAGCTAGAAGAAGCCTGAGACCTCATCTAATCCAATACTCCTCATTTTAAAGATAGAAAACTAAGAGAGAGAGGAAATGATATGTTCAAGGTCATGGGAAGCTGAGGCACAGAGAGAAAAAGTTACTTGAGAAAATTTCATGGGTAGCAAAGAGAAGAGGCAAGAATCAAGCCAAAGTCCTTTGCCCACAAATATGATATTATTCTAACTGTAATACATTGCCCCCTAGGGCCCTGATCCATGTCCCCACTGGAGCACAGATTATGTGTGGATAAGAGGGACCAAGCACCCTGGCAGGAAGCACGCTGCCAACTAGCAACTTCCAGAAGAGATGTTATCACAAATCTTTCTCTGTCTTTCTGTCTCTGTCTCTCTGTCTCTGTCTCTTTCTGTCTCTCCCTGTGCCTCTCTGTCTTTCGTCTCTGTCTGTCTTGCTGTCTCTCTGTCTCTACCTCTCTGTCTCTATCTCTGTCTCTCTCTGTCTCTGTCTCTCTGTTTCTGTGTGTCTCTCTGTCTGTCTGTCTGTCTCTCTCTCTCTCTTTCCCTCTCTTTCTTTTATGCATCTCTTTCAGATCTGAACACCTAACATTATACAGCCAAGATTTTCAAGGAGAAGAACCACAGACGCTTACAGCTGAGAAGGACCTCGGTGGTCATCTCATTTAAATACTAAAATACATTTTATTTATATCCCCCCAAAAGGAACTTGATACTATGCCAGTATCTGCTTGAAGACCTCTAATGAGGAGAAACCAGCTTTTGCCCAGGGAGACCTGTTTGAATTATGGATATTCAAATTATTAGAATGTTTTTCCTATCATCAAGAGAAACAAATGGGATTCAAACTCAATGAACCAAGAATATCCAAAATGATTCCTGCATTTATTATTAATGTTATTTTATTGTTCTTTTCATCTTTTTTAGTGGAGTTGGGAAAGAAATTGTCCTGGGATGGGCTATCCTATGGATGCTTTCTATTTAATCTCCTATAGACTATTGCAGAGGTCAATAAAGTAACTTTTTTAAAATTAAATTTTAAAAATGTGGGGACAAGTTTGTCTTCGATAAGTCAACTTAAAACATCCTTGATACAACTCCAGCAGCAGATAGCTCAATAGGGATGATATGCACTTCATCTTTCTTTCCATATAATTTTTATTTTTTCAGTTAGAACTCTCTATTATGATGTCATCTAAGAATTATGACTATTTGATGTAGTGATATCTAGTATTTAAAAAGCATCATTCAAGTTTTTATGAATCAATGTTATGTCTGGGAAAATGGAGAGATCCGTGAGGTCTGTGATAATGGTTCCATTTCAGTGCACTCCACTGTATGAAATCTCTAGATTTGCCGTATGGGAATTGATCATCCGTCGGCCAATAAACAATAGCAAGCTTCAGATCAATAATTCCAGACACCAGGTCATATCTTGCTAGGTATTCATTGGGTGCTAAATATTTATACCTTGTAGTGATATGTGACATAAATTCAAACCTCCTTATATAATCTACATTGCCTATTACGTCCAGATTCCTTAAAGGATAACCCTTCTGCAGCAATGATCTACTCCTGAAATAATCTCCTAAACCCCATGGTTTCCACAACCATATTCTCATATCTTAGCCATTCATCTAATGCTTCTTTGTTGACACATTGTTGGCTAATTTCATGTGGCTGTCACCCACGGAGGACACTGATTACATTCTTGGAACTTGACCATTTCCTAGGCTCTTTCAAGGGGCAAATTATTTTGGTTTTTTGTTGTTTTTCTTTTTTTTAATATTTGGCAAATCCAGGGTCATATACTTGGTAAGAGAGAAGGAAGAAAATAAATAAGCATTTAGCATTCCCGATATGCCAGGCACGGTGCTAAGTAGTTTAAAAATATTATTTGATCCTCAAAACAACCCTGGGAACTATTATTATCCTCATTTAGCAGTTGAGAAAACTGAAACAAACAGAGGTTTAGTGATGTGCCCAAGGTCACACAGCTAGTGTCTGAGGTCATATTTGAACTCAGAGCTTCCGGACTCCAGGTCCAGCCCTCTATTCCCTGTCAAGTTCAGTCATGTCTGCTTGTTCCAAAAGTATTTCTATCAGATTTTTTTTATGTGTATGTCATGGGCTCTAACAATGTCTATAAATTCTATTTCTCCTTTTTTGGCAAGGAAATGTTAATCTTTCTATAGATGCCGTAGAGCAGTGGTTCTCAACCTTCGCAATGCCACAACCCTTTAATACTCATATGTGACGTATCTGCATGTGGTGGACCCACCTGGAGATGAATAGAGGAACAGTGTCTTGGCTCTTAAGACCATTGGAAATATGTGTTTTCTGATGGTCTTAGGCGACCCCTGTGATCCTTGTGAAAGGGTCGTTCAACTCCTAAAGGGGTCGCAAGCCACAGGTTGAGAACCGCTGCCTTAGAGTGATAAGTCCTGTGTTCCAATAATATTGTACAGGTTTCTGTGAGGGATACTTTCCAAATCTGCATGGTCCATTTTACAGTTCCAAAAGTATACATTGACTGATATGAGGTGAGAATAAATTGTTTCAAATGTATTCTAACCATTGAGCTTTGATTTCAGGATGACTGTCTCAACATATGCAGTCTTTTTCTTGATACCTTTATGTTCAATGTTTCTTTCCTAGAAGACACCAAAGTATGTGGACATCCCTTCATCCACTAGTTCATTGTAATTACCAGATACAAGGGTGATGCCTTTAGTCTCGAACTTTTCCTTGGAGTCTATTATGAATTTTATATTTATTTATTTCAAATGACATTACAATTTCATTGGAGAAAGATGCCACAAGTTGAAGAATCTGTTTAATGTATTATTTGGTGGAGCCATATGTTTTAATGTCATCTTTGTACACCAAGCAATTAATATGATGTATTATGATTTTCTGTGTTGGTGGCTTTGCCCCTACTAGACAATCAGCATCATTAAAGCAGGGGTTATATCTCCTAAATTTTGTTTTTTGTTGTTTTTTTTAAATCTGTTCTATATTTTTCCTTTATTTTTTTAACTTTTATTTATTTTAGTTTACATCATTCATTTCCACGAGATTTTGAGTTACAAATTTTCTTCCCATCTTTCCCCTACCTACCACCCCAAAACAGCTATCCCATTGTATAACCCCTCCCCCAATCTATTCTCTCCTATGTTCTCCCCCATCACCCCTCTGACTTTTCAGTAGGGCAGGTTGGATCTTCCTACCACAGTGCCTGTATATCTTAAGTCCCAGTTGGATATAGTTAATAATATTAATAATAATAATTGTATACATATATATATACATACATATATATTTTTAACATTTGATTATAGAACTTTAAATTCTAGATTCTTTCTCTTCCTCCCTTGTTACCCACCCCCACTGGAAGGACAAGCAATTAAAT
>JAQQSV010002423.1:0-14126 GCA_028646515.1 Pseudochirops corinnae
ACTCAGAAGAATGGAGTTCAGACTAACTATTGTCACTTGAAGAAAATGAATGAGAAAAAAACAACAGATAATCTTGATGGAGACTTGGACTGCAAATGTGTTTTTTTTTAATGCATTGAAAATAATTGAAAATAATTTTTAAACATTACATAGCAATTACTGTTGTTCATGTTTTTGTTTATTGTTAAGCTTCTAATAATACATTTCTAATAGAAGTAGAAAGAACCACATTGTCTTATTCCCCAGCCCTTCCCCTTCCCCTTCACTCCAGCACACTGTAGGGATAGTCAGCTGATTCCCAAGAACTGGTTGTTAAATTTTCAGTGGTGGCAGCAAGGTGACATAGTGGATAGAGTACCAGCCTGGGAGTCAGGAGGATCTGATCTCAAATCTGGCCTCAGACACTTTTGACACTCATATAGACACTTCTCCCTGATAGCTTTGCCAAAAAAAAAAAAAAATTCAGTGTGGGTAGTCACAGTTTGGAAATCAGCCCACAAGTTAGAGTTTGACTTATTGTTTTGTTGATTGTCCAGACTTAAGAGAGTGTTAGAGAAACTATTACTAATGCAGATGAAGCTTAAAATTGTGTTATATTTTCTGAGGGTCATTTGTTAAACATTTACCTGCACTCCACTGGTACCCAATAGAAAACCGAGCACACGTATCACTGTAAGTAGCCAGGGTGAAACCTCAGACTTCCTGGGATGAGCCCTCGCCTGGGAAGACTAGAGGTTTCACTACATACACCTTATTACACATTTAATTTTTAAAAATACAACTGTCACTTTTCACTAGAAAAAAGTCCATCATTTGACTTTGAACTTACTCTTTCCCTGTCAATTAGAAGAGGCGATCTCTGGACTTCCATGGCGATAGCTGCTGGCACTTTACAAACTTTATTTCATGTAGTCCTCATAACAACCCTTCGAGATAAACAATGCAGATATTACCTTTCCTCAGACAAAGGAACTGAGACAAAGGTAGGTAAAGTGGCTTTTCAAGGATACCAAGTAGGAAGTGGCTAAATCAGGCTTCAAATCTAGGTTTCCTGCTGCCAAAGACTGTCTTTCATCCCATGAGGCCACAGCTGCCCTCATGGAGCTTGCAGTCCAATAAGGAAATAAAACATGAACATAGGTAACTGCATTATAATGTAGTTATAACTACATTATACAATAATGCACAAGAGCACCAGAGGGGTACAAAATAAAGGCCTATGTGAGCTCTCAGAAACTTAGGCCATCACCACTTTGGAAGATGTACGTGTGTGTGTGTGTGTGTGTGTATGTGCAGAAAATGCTAGGCTTGAAGTTACGAGGCCTTAGTATTATCCCTATTCTCTCACTTCATTAGGTATATGCCCTTCAATAAAACACTTTATTTCACTGACCTCAGTTTACCTGTTTGTGAAATGAGGATAATAATACTTCTTCTGCTCCCTAAAAGGAAAAGACTAAATAATCATTAGCGATTAGTGAAGGAATTCAGGGGTGAATTCAGGACTCCATTAAAGAAAAAAGAATTACATTCTAACTTGAGAAATCATCTTTGTTAGAAGTATAAATTTTCTTATATTAGATTTTCTCTTAATGGGGGGAAATCTGCCTTTATTTTCTTCAGAAGAGCTTTGATATTCAAATGGAATGATAACTTGTTTCTCCTCTCAACTCCATTCTTCACATCACTGAACAAGTAATCTTCCCAAAACACAGAACTGGTCACATTTCTCCCCAACTCAGAAACTTACAATGATTTCCTGCTGTCTAGGGAATAAGCCACAAACTCCTTCCCTGGACATTCAAGGTCCTCATTGTTTTGGTTTTCACCTATTTTTCCAGTCTTATTTCACATTTCTCTCCTAAATGTGCTCTAGGTGACAACCAAATTGGACTGTCCCTAGTTTCTCCAGGTCACTCTGCCTTCTCCTATTTTCCCCAATGTTCTAAGACTCGTTGCAATATCTTACACATTTGTGCAGGCTGAAATTCTTGTCTAAAACAGGCTACTTCAAGAAACCTGAACTTAGACTCACAGGACTCCTGTTCAGTTCTGCCCTCCTGACCTCCATCATTTACCTGTGCAACCTTTGACAAATCATTTAACCTCTTTGGGCTTCAGTTCCTTCACTGTTAAGAATTTCATGGGGTTGGACTAGTGGTTCTCAACCTTCCTAATGCCACAACCCTTTAATACTTGTATGTGGGCATGTCTGCATGTGGGCGGACCCTCCTGGAGACAGATAGAGGAGCTGTGTCTTGGTTCCTAAGACCATCGGAAATATGTGTTTTCCAATGGTCTTAGGCGACCCCTGTGACCCCTGTGAAAGGGTTGTTCGACCCCCAAAGGGGTCGCGACCCACAGGTTGAGAACCACTGGACTAGGTGATCAAATGAGGTTTCTTCTAGCACTAAACCTATGATCTGTTTGTTGAGTCCTTGAAGACTCAGTTCAAATGCCTCCTCCTCCCTCAAATCTTTCCTCATCCACAACGTGCCCCCGGATACAGTAGATCACTCTCTCCTCAACTGCTTATAGTCTTTCTGTCTAACTTAGACACTTAGCCCATTCTAATTCATAGCTATTTGTGTAGTACTCCCTTAGAGCACACTCCCAGGCATTCCAGGAAAGCACATGGGAGCTTTTGATGGTTCTGCTTTCTGGTGGAGGGTTATCTCCCTTCCTGGTCAACTCCTGTACTCACCGCACTGCACAGACTTCAGAACATAAGCAGGTATACTCTTAACTGCTTCCTGCCAGCCATTATGACTCAGGAGTTCATATATATTACATGATGATGAATATTCTTTAATTTTTGACTGCTGAGCTGAGACTATGAATATACTATAAAGGTGATCTCTACTCTGCAGGGCTTCCTTTCCTGCTGGTTTTGAAGTGCAATGATGACTCTCTGAGCTGTTTGGAACATCATATGTGGGGGATGGGGTATATTTTCAGAACTGGGTTAATTATCTTTCTCCCCAAATCCTTCCTGTTTCCTAATTTCCCGTTGACTTTTAAGGGTACCACCATCTTCCTAGTCACCCAGGCTCATAACCCAGATGTTGTATTCAACTCCATAATCCCTTTCACCCTCCCCTACATTCACTCTATTGCCAAGTTGCATAGATTTTACTCTCTTAACATCTCTCACATAGGAGATGATCCTACCACCAACTTGGTGCAGGCTCTTATCATCTCAGTTTGGGCTATTGGAATGGCTTTCTGGTAGGTTTCCCTGCCTTGAATCTTTTCCCCATTGTTTGTTCTCCACTCAGCAGTCAAACTGACCTTCCCAAAATACAGGCCAGCTTCTATCACCCTTCCTATTCTACCCCATTCAATAATCTCCAGTACCTCTCTATTATCTTTAGGATCAAATATAAAATTCTCTATTAGGATTTTAAAGTCCTTTGTGATCTGACTCCTTCCTACCTTTCCAGTATCCTTACACTTGATTCCTTCCATATGACACTCCATCTCCTAAATCTGTACTTTTTAATTGGTTACCCCCATTGCTAGAACTTTTTCCCTCTTCATCCTCTTGGTTTCCTTTAAGTTTCAACTGAAGTCCTAGTATCTCAAGAAGTCTTTCTCATTCCATCCCTTCCTTTTTTAGGGCAATTGGGGTTAAGCAACTTGGCCACGGTCACATAACTAGTAAGTGTCTGAGGCTGGGTCTGGACTCAGGTCCTCCTGATTCCAGTGTCAGTGCTCAAAGCATTGTGTCACCTAGCTGCCCTGTCATTCCTAAAATCTAAATGCCTTCTCTCTGAGATTATCTCTAATACATCCTGTATATGTCTTATTGTACCTAGTTGTTTGTATGTTGTCTTCCCTGTTTCCTACTACTAGAAAGCAATGATTCTGCCCTCCCCCTCCTTCCCCCCTCCCCCTGCCCTCCCCATTCTTCATATCCCTGGAGTTGAACACAGTGCCTGGAACACACTAGGCACTAAATGAATACCTGTTTGTGGAATGTTGACCCAGCCACAAGCCATGAGCTCATAGTGTCCTAGGCAACTCTTGCCTAGGAGGGACTATCTCCTGTTTGTGTCTTCTTTCCTTTGGCACAGGCCCTCAGAGATCTCAAAGGGCAGCTGGCATCTTCCCAGGCACTGGCGCAGTTGTTGCAGCAACAGCAGCAGAAGCCGGCCTACTCGAGAAAGACTGACTTGTAGACACAAAGACCCCTGGAAAGAAAGCCCACCTGGTGTTGGTCACACTGTGTAGAAATGGAGTTAAAAACACCAATGGATAATTAACCTTCACAAAGAAATTGTTGGCAAATGTCTCAAAGAGTAAAATGTTAGCCCTCAACTGCTTGTTCTAGTAGCAAGAAGTTACTGGGTTCTGTTCTAACCATTCTGTGATTTGTCGTTGCTTGGTTCTCTGTGGGAATGAAGTGACCCGTTTCATGCCTGATTCACATTTGTCTCTCCCGCCTCTCTCTTTGCTGGGGAGAACCCATAGACTAGAGCCAAAAGATAGAATTGTCTCTGGAGTAGCTGGGGTGGGGGCCAGAGCCACTAAATATCAGAATGAGGCCCACATGTCACCGTCAGAGATCAGGCTTCCCAAGCAGAACCTGGGCTCACTTCAGGGGGAGGTAAAGGCCGGGATGGGCACTGATTGCCGGACTGTCACTGTGCTGCAGCCATCTACCTCCCCATCACGTTGTCTCGCTACTAAGAGGCTGAGAATGTATCCTGTTTCTTTTTCACTTTGCATTCCCTATGTTTAACAGATGCCTTTGCACATAGTAGCCACTTAAAAATATTTGTTGCTGAATATGGAAACAGAGTTAATGGAATGTCTCTCCTGAGGCTCCTTGACCTGGTCCTGGCTCTGTTACTTGTTACCTTCTTTTACAAGTCATTTAATATCCATGGGCCTCAGTTCATTCACCTGTGCAAATGAGAGATTTGGATTCCATACCTAAGATCCTATCAATTCCAGCTATTAGGGCCTGGGTGCCAGGTTACAAGAGGGTTAGGCCTAGCCTCTGCTGCCACCTAGTGGAGCTTGGGAGATGAGCACTTCAGAAGGAGATGCTTGACTGATGAGGAAGAAAGAGGGGACAGAGACAATGCCACCCTGACATCCCCAATGCTTCCATGGACCATGATTTCATCACCACCTCTTCCATAGCCACCATCTGGATTTCTGGTGAGAACCCTTAGACAAGAGACAAAAAATAGAATTTTCCCTGGAGTAGTTGGGTTGGGGCTTGAGACAATGCATATCAGAATGAGGACCTGCTTTAACTATCAAGACACCAGGCTTCCCAAGCTGAACCTGGGAGAATTTCAAGGATTGGTAAAGGACTGTCTGTCCCTGTGCCATTCCTTTCTACGTCCTTCACCTTGCACCTGCCCTGAGGCAGAGCAGAGGTATCCAACTCAGCACACCAGCCTCATATCCAAATGTGGACCAAAGCAGATTATTAAGCAATTGGGAAATATTTAACAAAATAAACAACTATATAATAAAACATAGATAATGTTAATATGTGGTTCTCTAAATCAACAAGATATCCAGTGATACTTATGTATGATTTTAGTGGCCCCTGTTTCTATTTTAGTTCTCACTACTGCTCTAAAGACCTTCCATTAGCTCTTTTAATATTTGTAGATGTCAGCACCACTTCTAGACAATTCCTTTCTTGTCTCTCACCTTTGTAGTCATACCCCACCCTCCAACTCTGTCAGCCTCACTAAAATTATTGGTGCCTTTTATTTTGTTTTTATTCAGTAGTTTTTTAGTCAGACATTTTTTGTGACCCCATTTGGGGCTTTCTTGGCAAAGAGACTGGAATGGTTTGCCGTTTCCTTCTCCAGCTCATTTTATAGTTGAGGAAACTGAGGCAAAGAAGATTAAGTGACTTGCCCAGGATCACACACCCAGTAAGTATCTGAGACCAGATTTGAATTCAGGAATTCAGATCTTCCTGACTCCAGGCTTGGCACTCTATCCACTGCACCACTTAGCTTTGAAAAGACTGGTTAGGAAGCTACTGTATTAGTTGATTGGGGAGCTGATGAGGCCCTGAACTAGGGCAGTTGCAGTGGGAATACTGAAGAGAGTATACTTGTCTGACATGTGGCTTTGGTAGCATGAATGGCATTTAGTTACTGATGTGAAAATAATGAGGATAGAGGATAAATTGAGGATAAATATTCAAACAGGATAACAGAGAGAATAACAGTTCCAATCACAGAAAGCATGACATCAGGAACATAGTTTCAGCACAGAAAGAAGAAAATAGTATGGTGTGATGAAAAGAACAATGGAGATCAGACAGGGATGAAGATTTTGATTTAACATTAATAATTTTCTAACAATTAGAGCTGTCCAATAATGAAGTGGATACATCCTGAAATAGACAGATTCCCCCTACTAGAACAGGCTAGGTGATTGCTTGTCAAAGATATTGGGCAGAGGATTCTTATTCTAGATGGCATTTGGACTAGAGGACATCCTAGGTCTCTTCCAACATTGCTATTTTTTGATCAGCAAGCTGTTCCAGTGCTCCCCTGCTTTCTCTTGTGTAGCCTAGTTACTAAGGGTCTAAGGATCCTTAGAACTCAAGAGAACTTTTTGTTTTTACAAACATAAAACTTAGCAAATTAAGCCCTGGGACAAAGGGTGTGTATGCGAGTTTCAGGTTGCTGAGGAAGGCCAGACAAGACAACATTTTACAGACACTGCCACCCACTTCTGATTCTCTTAAGAAACCAGGGAGTGAGCAATGAGCTGTGACAGAGTTCTCTAATTGCATAATCAGGGTGACAACAGGGGTGTATTCATTTTTCCACCTGGTGATTCTGTTGCCTAGTTAGTAGCCAATGAAAATACTTCTCTGAAAACAAGTTGATGCAGAGCTGCTTTGGCTAGAGTTGAAGCTTTCAAATTAGGAAATATCTGGGAGTCCTTGGCCAGGTGTCTTTAGAACCCATCCCATCCCTGAGGCTGTAGACATTCAGGAAACTGAGGCAGTGTTCTAGAAAACTTGGAGGTCATCCTTTCATTTTATAAGTGAGGGAACTGGGATACATCAAGGGAACCAATATCATACCACGAGTTAATAAAGGGTGATCCACTTTTCTTTAGTAGCTAAGGTTTTCAAAGCACCTCCCTCATGACCCTGTGAGGTAAGGAGTTCAAGAATTATTGTCACCATTTTATAGATGAGGAAAGCAAGTCCCTAAGAAGTTGTGACATTTGGGTGGTCACACAGAAGAGTAAGAGCTAGAATTCAACTACGCTACCCAGTACAAAGATGGGACTGGGACAAGAGGCAGGATGGTATAGTGCAGGCAAGGGGAATCTGTGGCCTTAAGGTCACATGTAAGAGGATTTGTTCTGTGAAGTTTGGATTCAGTCAAAGGACTTCATTTTAGGCCCTAGAGGGCTACATGTGGCCTCAAAGCTGCAGGTTCCCCACCCCCGGTATAGTGGAAAGAGGTCTGGCTCTGCAATGAGTCAAAGGATTCAGAGTATGAAAAGACCTCAGAACTCTTCTTGTCAGACTCATTCATTTGTGGGATCGTAAAACTGAAGCCCAGAGAGACTGATTTGTCTAAGGTTACATACACAGTAATTAGTAGTGTGAGGACTTCAACCCAGCTGCTCTGAATCCAAATCCAGAGCTTCTTACATGTACTATCAAACTCCTTACTAAATTTCCTTCATCTCTGAACTTTCATTAGAGGCTCCAAGCCTTTTAGACATTCCCATGTCTCTGAACTAACTTGACTCCTTGGACTGATCAGAGTAGCAATCTGAATCTGAATTACCTATTTCCTACTATCACCTTAACATACTCCAATCTTAGCCCTTACTTCTCTCTTTCCCTTCTCTCCCTTGTCTCTACAGTCTCCAGGTGAGAAGGATGCATTTCCTAGGGTTTATATACAAGGAGGAGAAGCAGTGTGGCCTAGTGGATAAAGAACCAGGTTTTTTGGGGTGGAGGGAGGAAAGGGAGTTGAGGTAAACAGGGTAAAGTGACTTTCCGAGGTCGCACAGTTAGTAAGCATCTGAGGCCAGATTTGAACTCAGGTCCTCCTTACGGCCAGTGCTCTATTCACTGTGCCACCAAGCTGCCCGTGAGATAATATTTTAAAAGTGCTTAGAACATAGTAGTTGCTATATAAAAGCTTCTTTCCTTCCTCCTTAGCCCCTTTCAAGTTCCCCCACTTTTGACTCTAGACCAATGTATGATCCAGTCCTATAAATTATATGAGTCCTAAATTCCAGGTGGGGGACTGTGGGGAGCCAGTTATGGGGAGCCCTGCCATGCCGCATGAGGGCTGAGAAAGTATGGGAGCCCTGTTGCCCCCAGGCAGGGCTGAGAAAGAATCACATACCCAAAGGTTACAAGTGCATAAAAAAGAGATGGGACTCCCAGAATGCTGAAAAATAGAGAGCCAATGTTTATTCTAGGCACAAGCTTTATAGAGTCAAAAATCTGCTTCCTAATTGTTTTCCCCTGCGGACATTGCACGCTTCTTTGTTCCCAGGCCATGGGTGTAAGTACCACACTTATCTCAAGGACATAATCCTCACACCTGTGTGTTTGAGCTCTTTACTGAGGGAAGACAAACCACTCTAGGCCCATCAGCAGGTTCTTTACCGGAGAGGACTTGTTCAGCCATCAGGGTCAGAGTCCCACTGGCCTGTGGTCCTCTACAGGGTACAAAATTGCCTTCTTTTCATTAATATGTTTAATTCTTTTGGAAGTCACTAAGAAGAAAAGTTGGATCTATTTAATCCATCAATGGGATGTTCTTTGGTCTTTATTGGTTCTTGCTTATGAGGTCATTCCAGGAGAATCAAAAAGCACAAAGTTCAGAGCAAGTCTCTAGTTCTAGTCTTGTTATTGGTTAGGGAAACAGGAGGTGGGGTTCACACTACCAGTTCTTGCTTTCTACATAGCCTAAGAAGAATCTTGAGAGGTAGGCAGATGGACCTGCAATAAGCTTTTATTATGTGTTTACTATGTACTAGACACTGTGCTAAGTCTGGGGATACAAAGACAAGTAAAAAGAAAGACAGTTTCTGCCCTCAAGAAGCTTCCATTCAGTTGGGTAAAGACAAGACATGAAAAGAACTGAAAAACTGGTAGGTGGGGGTGGGGAAGGAGAGACAAGGAAGAAGAGGGTGGTCTGCTGGTAAAGTTTGGAGAGACAGAAGCATAGCTGGTGAGGAAGGGAGCCAGGCCAGCTGGGGCTTCTCCCCAAAATATATACCACGGAAGAAACTCACCAGTAGGACCAGCATGGCAGAAGTAGATACAGTTATTGATTAATGGCCCTTTGGCCAAGACTTTTGTTTAAGTTTAAGGATTGCTAGAGAGTAAGTCAGGGGAAATCCCATGAGATATTTAGGAAGCAGTCAGGTGAGGGAACCTGGAGGCAGGAAGTGGGAAAAGTAAGCAGGTTTATTCAACAGCTACTCATGACCAAAAACAGTGCAGGCTGGGGAAGGGATGCCATCATGTGCCTAGAATTAGTTGTTATCTAGTGGAGAGTGGTGTCAGGGATTTGGCCATAGAGAAGGAATTACTTAGGGAGTAAAATGAGATCAGAGAGTTCTCCTCTTTGCCTGACCCTTAGTCAGAGAGCTAGGCATGGGCAAAACCTGAGACGACCAGATATATACCACTAAGGCAACTATTAGTTGATGATAAGAGTATGCTAATTAGGAAGCCCTAAGGTAGGAGGTAGCTAGATGGCTCAATGAATAGCGTGCTAGGCCTGGAGTCAGGAAGACCTGAGTTCAAATTCAGTCACAGACATTTGCTAGCCATGTGATCCTGGGCAAGTCACTTAACCTCTGTTGGCCTTAATCCGCTTGAGAAGGAAATGACAAACTATTCCAGTATCTTTGCCAAGAAACCCCATTGACAGTATGGTCCAGGAGGTTGTGAAGAGTCTGAGTCAGATATGACTGAACAAGGACAAGGTAGTGGGTATGGATCCTGAGAGGGAAGGGACAGGGCACTCCACATATAGCCAAAAGTCTCTTCAATCCTTGGGTAAAGATTTTATTTTTGTCCTTATATCCCCAGTGCCTAGCACAGGACTTTGCAGATATTAGACACTTAATGCTTGTTAAACTGATTTAAATTGATTTGGAAGACCTGACCGATTGAAGTTCCAATCAACTGTTGCAGTGTAGTGGGAAAAATTAAGTTAATAACTATCTGTGTAACTTTGACTACCTCTCTGGGGTTGAGCACCCCAGTATGAGGGGTTGGGACTGGATGGACTAAGGTTATGAGCCTTTGGGGGAAAGGACTGAATCTGGAGTAAGAAGACCTATTTTTAGATTCTGGCTGTCCTCCTCACTAGCTATATGACTTAAGGAAATCACTTCACCATTCTCAGTGGAAGATTATGCATCTGTAAAATGAGTTAATAATATTTATACCACTGCCTCACAAGGGACTATGATGGTCATACCATCATAGATTTAGGGCTGAAAGGGATCATCTAGTTTAGCTCTTTTATTTTACAGATGAAGAAATTTGGGGCTGGGAATATTAAGTGATTTGCCCAACATGATAGAAGTAATGAGGAAGCATCAGAAGTGGGATTTGAACCTATGATCTCTGACTTAGTTTGTACTCATTCCATAATACAGCAGTAAAATGAGATAATGTATGTAAAATAATTTGTAAACTTAAAACCCAGTATGTATCATTCTGAATTCTATAGTCTAACATGCTTTACCCCAAGATTCCTCCCAGCACTAACATCCTATGTTTTAAAATCCCTTGTAACTCCAGCATCTATTTTCCAGGGTCCCCTCAGCTCTGACATTCCACATCCTAAGATCTTTTCCAACTCTAACAGTCTTTGTTCTATCATCAGAGACACTGGGAGAGAACCTTAAAAAGTTGGGAGTTTTCACAAATGAAAACTTCTCCACTCAGGCACCAAACAGCATTATTCACCAGCTGCAGGGATTTAAACTTGAGAGCAGGTAGAGGCCCTGAAAGGTAATCTCAGAGAAAAGGAGGCTAAATGCTGTGAATAGGCTACTCCCTAGTCTCAACTGACAGCTTGCTGGCTGAGATCCCAAAGGAGAGAGGCAGAAAGAGGCCCTGCTTTGAATCAGTCTAAGCAGCTGCAGCATTTACAGTCTCTAGCCTGGGTGTGAAGAAATGACCCTAGATGACCCCCTTGCCTATGGCACGCAGATGCTTTATAAGGAGGCTGCCAATCTGAAAGACTCTCTGAGATGTAAAGTGAATCTGTCAGGGGTCCATTTATACCTTAGTCCCTCTCTTCGAGAAGGTAGAGGCAGGGAAAAACAAGGAAAGAATTTGGGGACTCTGTTCCCAAAAGTAAAGTGGGGGATTACAAGGGCAATCAGCTTGGACTGATTCCAAGGACAGTAATGACCACTCCTATTTCTGTAGCATTTTAAGGTTACATTCTGGTGTTTTCTCACAACAGTACCAGGATCTGCTCCTTCTTAGCTGGTAATCTTGGGGAAATGTATAACCTCTTTGAGTCTCATTTTTCTCACATGTAAACTGAGGCAGGGGTGAACCAGATGACTTCTGAGGTCCCTTTCATTTCTATACCTATGATTCTGTAAGGTCGACTGTACAAGTATTATAATTCTCATTTTACAGATAAGGAAACTAAATCTCAGAGTGGTTGAAGGTCATGCTCAGTGCCACACAGCTAGTAAATGTCAGAGCTGAGATTTAAACAGCAGCCCTCCTGACTGGAAGAGTAATTCCCCTTCCTCTTCAGCAGCAGTTCTCAAAGTATGGTCTGTGGACTCCTGCGGATCCCGGAGACCATCTTGGGGGATCCATGAGGGCAAAACTATTCTTACAATAATACTAAGATGTTATTTGACTATCCAAATACTCCTCCCTATTCCAACAACATATCTGTGTGAGGCCAGATTCTCTTCTTTTACCTCAACCAAAACAACATATCACAACAGATTGAATGCAAAAGTGGATATGAGAATCCAGCTGTCTTCTATTAAACATTAAAGCAGTTTTCAGAAATACAGAAAACAATGCCACTTTCTCACTAATTTTTTTTTGTCTTGGAAAAGTTTTTTTCATGTAAATGTTATTTTAATAATTTAATATTATACATTTTAATTCTATTTATTTTCGTTTTGATTAATTTTAACCATTTAATATTTATTGGAATCTTAACATGGAATGGTTGTTCATTTTAAATGAATTAATAACTCTTTTAAAATATATTGGTTCTATACATGATTGCATGCCACCATGGGAGGGGAAGGGAGGGGAGAAAATCTGAAACGCAAGGGATTGTGAAATTGAATCTTGTAAACTAAAAGTAAATAAAATAAATTTTAAAAATGTATTGGTTTTAATTTCCAATATAACAAATATCAATAGATGTAACCCTCATAAACAAAGACCCTGGGGGGGGGTCATCAATAATTTTTAAGAGTAAAAAGGCATCAAAGATGGTAGAGTTAAGTCAGGGACTTATCTGAGATCTCCCTGAAACCCCTCTAAGTACCTTTAAATAATGACTCTAAACAAATTCCAGAGCATCAGAACCCACAAAAAGACAGAGTGAAACAATTACCCAGCCCAAGACAACTTAGAAAGTCAGCAGGACAGGTCTTTTGCACTGGAGTGAGAGAGGAGTGTAGTTTAGTGAAGACTGAGCCACCACAGACCAGGGCCCAGAAAACCAGGAGCAGGTCTTAAGGCAACTGAATCAATGGTCTGGCAGTTTACAGATCTCTCAGCACACAGATGGTAAGGGAATTGGATAATGAGTCAGAGGGAGATTTACAGAGTTTCCTTTCCTGGCACCAGGGGCAGGACTTTATTGCATTGCCTATACTTGGATCTGAGTCACAGTCCTGGGTCTTAGTCCCAGTACTAGGAGGCACACTAGCATAGTAGACCTTGTGGCCACAGGATTGGGGGGGGGGGAGGTGGGGAGGTGGAGGGAAAGGAAACCTGGATGTGGGTCCAGGGTTGAAAAGGGTACTTTTGATCACTCACAAACTAGTGCACAGTACAAGAGAGTAGTAAATACACCTCTCCTTAGATCATACCATCTTGGAAAAGCTAGAAACTTACATGTCCCAAGGATTACTTCTGAAAATAACTGCACAAAAAACCTGAAACTTGTAACAGTGCCCCTTCTACTTGGAAGCAGAATTCCACTTTAATGTAGAGTTAAAAGTCAAGAAATCAGCTAGAAAATGAGCAAACAACAGAAAAAAATTATGACTGTAGAAAGTTACTATGGTGACAAGAAAGACCAAAATACACTTAGAAGAAGACAGAAAAGTCAAAATTCCTGCATCCAAAGCCTCAAAGAAAAATATGAATTGGTCTTAGGCGATGGAAGAGCTCAAAAAAAGATTTTAAAAACCAAGTGAGTGAAGTAGAGGAAAAATTGGGGAAAGAAATGAAAGTAATGTGAGAATATCATGAAAAAAGAGTCTGCAGCTTGGTAAAAGAGGCACAAAAAATACTGAAGAAAATAACACCTTGAAAAAACAGAATAGGCCAAATGGTAAAAGAGACATAAAAATCTAATGAAGAGAAGAATGCCTTGAAAAGCAAAATGACCAAATGGAAAATGATATACAAAAATTCACTGAAGAGAAGATCTTTTTTTAATTAATTAATTAATTTTCTTGTTTACATCATTCATTTCCATGAGATTTTGAGTTACAAATTTTCTCCCCATCTTTCCCCTACCCAACACCTCAAAACAGCCATCCCACTGTATAACCCCTCCCCCAATCTGCTCTCTCCTATGTCCTCCCCCTTGCCCCTCTGACTTTCCAGTAGAGCAGGATGGATCTCCCTACCACAGTGCCTGTGTATCTTAATTCCCAGTTGGATGTAGTTAATGATAATACTAATAATTGTATATATGTGTGTATACACACACACACACACACACACATATATATACATACATATATATTTTTAACATTTGATTATAGAACTTTAAATTTTAGAATCTTTTCCTTCCTCCTTCATCACCCACCCCCACTGGAAGGACAAGTAATTAAATACAGGCTGTACATGTGTAATTATGCAGAATCTCTCCACAGTGGGCATATTGTGAGAGACTGATTATATG
>JAQQSV010002423.1:14226-28153 GCA_028646515.1 Pseudochirops corinnae
GTGTATACACACATATATACAATTATTAGTATTATCATTAACTACATCCAACTGGGAATTAAGATACACAGGCACTGTGGTAGGGAGATCCATCCTGCTCTACTGGAAAGTCAGAGGGGCAAGGGGGAGGACATAGGAGAGAGCAGATTGGGGGAGGGGTTATACAGTGGGATGGCTGTTTTGAGGTGTTGGGTAGGGGAAAGATGGGGAGAAAATTTGTAACTCAAAATCTCATGGAAATGAATGATGTAAACAAGAAAATTAATTAATTAATTAAAAAAAGATCTTCTCTTCAGTGAATTTTTGTATATCATTTTCCATTTGGTCATTTTGCTTTTCAAGGCATTCTTCTCTTCATTAGATTTTTATGTCTCTTTTACCATTTGGCCTATTCTGTTTTTTCAAGGTGTTATTTTCTTCAGTATTTTTTGTGCCTCTTTTACCAAGCTGCAGACTCTTTTTTCATGATATTCTCACATTACTTTCATTTCTTTCCCCAATTTTTCCTCTACTTCACTCACTTGGTTTTTAAAATCTTTTTTTGAGCTCTTCCATCGCCTAAGACCAATTCATATTTTTCTTTGAGGCTTTGGATGCAGGAATTTTGACTTTTCTGTCTTCTTCTAAGTGTATTTTGGTCTTTCTTGTCACCATAGTAACTTTCTACAGTCATAATTTTTTTCTGTTGTTTGCTCATTTTCTAGCTGATTTCTTGACTTTTAACTCTACATTAAAGTGGAATTCTGCTTCCAAGTAGAAGGGGCACTGTTACAAGTTTCAGGTTTTTTGTGCAGTTATTTTCAGAAGTAATCCTTGGGACATGTAAGTTTCTAGCTTTTCCAAGATGGTATGATCTAAGGAGAGGTGTATTTACTACTCTCTTGTACTGTGCACTAGTTTGTGAGTGATCAAAAGTACCCTTTTCAACCCTGGACCCACATCCAGGTTTCCTTTCCCTCCACCTCCCCACCTCCCCCCCCCCCAATCCTGTGGCCACAAGGTCTACTATGCTAGTGTGCCTCCTAGTACTGGGACTAAGACCCAGGACTGTGACTCAGATCCAAGTATAGGCAATGCAATAAAGTCCTGCCCCTGGTGCCAGGAAAGGAAACTCTGTAAATCTCCCTCTGACTCATTATCCAATTCCCTTACCATCTGTGTGCTGAGAGATCTGTAAACTGCCAGACCATTGATTCAGTTGCCTTAAGACCTGCTCCTGGTTTTCTGGGCCCTGGTCTGTGGTGGCTCAGTCTTCACTAAACTACACTCCTCTCTCACTCCAGTGCAAAAGACCTGTCCTGCTGACTTTCTAAGTTGTCTTGGGCTGGGTAATTGTTTCACTCTGTCTTTTTGTGGGTTCTGATGCTCTGGAATTTGTTTAGAGTCATTATTTAAAGGTACTTAGAGGGGTTTCAGGGAGATCTCAGATAAGTCCCTGACTTAACTCTACCATCTTTGATGCCTTTTTACTCTTAAAAATTATTGATGACCCCCCCCCAGGGTCTTTGTTTATGAGGGTTACATCTATTGATATTTGTTATATTGGAAATTAAAACCAATACATTTTTAAAATTTATTTTATTTACTTTTAGTTTACAAGATTCAATTTCACAATCCCTTGCGTTTCAGATTTTCTCCCCTCCCTTCCCCTCCCATGGTGGCATGCAATCATGTATAGAACCAATATATTTTAAAAGAGTTATTAATTCATTTAAAATGAACAACCATTCCATGTTAAGATTCCAATAAATATTAAATGGTTAAAATTAATCAAAACGAAAATAAATAGAATTAAAATGTATAATATTAAATTATTAAAATAACATTTACATGAAAAAAACTTTTCCAAGACAAAAAAAAATTAGTGAGAAAGTGGCATTGTTTTCTGTATTTCTGAAAACTGCTTTAATGTTTAATAGAAGACAGCTGGATTCTCATATCCACTTTTGCATTCAATCTGTTGTGATATGTTGTTTTGGTTGAGGTAAAAGAAGAGAATCTGGCCTCACACAGATATGTTGTTGGAATAGGGAGGAGTATTTGGATAGTCAAATAACATCTTAGTATTATTGTAAGAATAGTTTTGCCCTCATGGATCCCCCAAGATGGTCTCCGGGATCCGCAGGAGTCCACAGACCATACTTTGAGAACTGCTGCTGAAGAGGAAGGGGAATTACTCTTCCAGTCAGGAGGGCTGCTGTTTAAATCTCAGCTCTGACATTTACTAGCTGTGTGGCACTGAGCATGACCTTCAACCACTCTGAGATTTAGTTTCCTTATCTGTAAAATGAGAATTATAATACTTGTACAGTCGACCTTACAGAATCATAGGTATAGAAATGAAAGGGACCTCAGAAGTCATCTGGTTCACCCCTGCCTCAGTTTACATGTGAGAAAAATGAGACTCAAAGAGGTTATACATTTCCCCAAGATTACCAGCTAAGAAGGAGCAGATCCTGGTACTGTTGTGAGAAAACACCAGAATGTAACCTTAAAATGCTACAGAAATAGGAGTGGTCATTACTGTCCTTGGAATCAGTCCAAGCTGATTGCCCTTGTAATCCCCCACTTTACTTTTGGGAACAGAGTCCCCAAATTCTTTCCTTGTTTTTCCCTGCCTCTACCTTCTCGAAGAGAGGGACTAAGGTATAAATGGACCCCTGACAGATTCACTTTACATCTCAGAGAGTCTTTCAGATTGGCAGCCTCCTTATAAAGCATCTGCGTGCCATAGGCAAGGGGGTCATCTAGGGTCATTTCTTCACACCCAGGCTAGAGACTGTAAATGCTGCAGCTGCTTAGACTGATTCAAAGCAGGGCCTCTTTCTGCCTCTCTCCTTTGGGATCTCAGCCAGCAAGCTGTCAGTTGAGACTAGGGAGTAGCCTATTCACAGCATTTAGCCTCCTTTTCTCTGAGATTACCTTTCAGGGCCTCTACCTGCTCTCAAGTTTAAATCCCTGCAGCTGGTGAATAATGCTGTTTGGTGCCTGAGTGGAGAAGTTTTCATTTGTGAAAACTCCCAACTTTTTAAGGTTCTCTCCCAGTGTCTCTGATGATAGAACAAAGACTGTTAGAGTTGGAAAAGATCTTAGGATGTGGAATGTCAGAGCTGAGGGGACCCTGGAAAATAGATGCTGGAGTTACAAGGGATTTTAAAACATAGGATGTTAGTGCTGGGAGGAATCTTGGGGTAAAGCATGTTAGACTATAGAATTCAGAATGATACATACTGGGTTTTAAGTTTACAAATTATTTTACATACATTATCTCATTTTACTGCTGTATTATGGAATGAGTACAAACTAAGTCAGAGATCATAGGTTCAAATCCCACTTCTGATGCTTCCTCATTACTTCTATCATGTTGGGCAAATCACTTAATATTCCCAGCCCCAAATTTCTTCATCTGTAAAATAAAAGAGCTAAACTAGATGATCCCTTTCAGCCCTAAATCTATGATGGTATGACCATCATAGTCCCTTGTGAGGCAGTGGTATAAATATTATTAACTCATTTTACAGATGCATAATCTTCCACTGAGAATGGTGAAGTGATTTCCTTAAGTCATATAGCTAGTGAGGAGGACAGCCAGAATCTAAAAATAGGTCTTCTTACTCCAGATTCAGTCCTTTCCCCCAAAGGCTCATAACCTTAGTCCATCCAGTCCCAACCCCTCATACTGGGGTGCTCAACCCCAGAGAGGTAGTCAAAGTTACACAGATAGTTATTAACTTAATTTTTCCCACTACACTGCAACAGTTGATTGGAACTTCAATCGGTCAGGTCTTCCAAATCAATTTAAATCAGTTTAACAAGCATTAAGTGTCTAATATCTGCAAAGTCCTGTGCTAGGCACTGGGGATATAAGGACAAAAATAAAATCTTTACCCAAGGATTGAAGAGACTTTTGGCTATATGTGGAGTGCCCTGTCCCTTCCCTCTCAGGATCCATACCCACTACCTTGTCCTTGTTCAGTCATATCTGACTCAGACTCTTCACAACCTCCTGGACCATACTGTCAATGGGGTTTCTTGGCAAAGATACTGGAATAGTTTGTCATTTCCTTCTCAAGCGGATTAAGGCCAACAGAGGTTAAGTGACTTGCCCAGGATCACATGGCTAGCAAATGTCTGTGACTGAATTTGAACTCAGGTCTTCCTGACTCCAGGCCTAGCACGCTATTCATTGAGCCATCTAGCTACCTCCTACCTTAGGGCTTCCTAATTAGCATACTCTTATCATCAACTAATAGTTGCCTTAGTGGTATATATCTGGTCGTCTCAGGTTTTGCCCATGCCTAGCTCTCTGACTAAGGGTCAGGCAAAGAGGAGAACTCTCTGATCTCATTTTACTCCCTAAGTAATTCCTTCTCTATGGCCAAATCCCTGACACCACTCTCCACTAGATAACAACTAATTCTAGGCACATGATGGCATCCCTTCCCCAGCCTGCACTGTTTTTGGTCATGAGTAGCTGTTGAATAAACCTGCTTACTTTTCCCACTTCCTGCCTCCAGGTTCCCTCACCTGACTGCTTCCTAAATATCTCATGGGATTTCCCCTGACTTACTCTCTAGCAATCCTTAAACTTAAACAAAAGTCTTGGCCAAAGGGCCATTAATCAATAACTGTATCTACTTCTGCCATGCTGGTCCTACTGGTGAGTTTCTTCCGTGGTATATATTTTGGGGAGAAGCCCCAGCTGGCCTGGCTCCCTTCCTCACCAGCTATGCTTCTGTCTCTCCAAACTTTACCAGCAGACCACCCTCTTCTTCCTTGTCTCTCCTTCCCCACCCCCACCTACCAGTTTTTCAGTTCTTTTCATGTCTTGTCTTTACCCAACTGAATGGAAGCTTCTTGAGGGCAGAAACTGTCTTTCTTTTTACTTGTCTTTGTATCCCCAGACTTAGCACAGTGTCTAGTACATAGTAAACACATAATAAAAGCTTATTGCAGGTCCATCTGCCTACCTCTCAAGATTCTTCTTAGGCTATGTAGAAAGCAAGAACTGGTAGTGTGAACCCCACCTCCTGTTTCCCTAACCAATAACAAGACTAGAACTAGAGACTTGCTCTGAACTTTGTGCTTTTTGATTCTCCTGGAATGACCTCATAAGCAAGAACCAATAAAGACCAAAGAACATCCCATTGATGGATTAAATAGATCCAACTTTTCTTCTTAGTGACTTCCAAAAGAATTAAACATATTAATGAAAAGAAGGCAATTTTGTACCCTGTAGAGGACCACAGGCCAGTGGGACTCTGACCCTGATGGCTGAACAAGTCCTCTCCGGTAAAGAACCTGCTGATGGGCCTAGAGTGGTTTGTCTTCCCTCAGTAAAGAGCTCAAACACACAGGTGTGAGGATTATGTCCTTGAGATAAGTGTGGTACTTACACCCATGGCCTGGGAACAAAGAAGCGTGCAATGTCCGCAGGGGAAAACAATTAGGAAGCAGATTTTTGACTCTATAAAGCTTGTGCCTAGAATAAACATTGGCTCTCTATTTTTCAGCATTCTGGGAGTCCCATCTCTTTTTTATGCACTTGTAACCTTTGGGTATGTGATTCTTTCTCAGCCCTGCCTGGGGGCAACAGGGCTCCCATACTTTCTCAGCCCTCATGCGGCATGGCAGGGCTCCCCATAACTGGCTCCCCACAGTCCCCCACCTGGAATTTAGGACTCATATAATTTATAGGACTGGATCATACATTGGTCTAGAGTCAAAAGTGGGGGAACTTGAAAGGGGCTAAGGAGGAAGGAAAGAAGCTTTTATATAGCAACTACTATGTTCTAAGCACTTTTAAAATATTATCTCACGGGCAGCTTGGTGGCACAGTGAATAGAGCACTGGCCGTAAGGAGGACCTGAGTTCAAATCTGGCCTCAGATGCTTACTAACTGTGCGACCTCGGAAAGTCACTTTACCCTGTTTACCTCAACTCCCTTTCCTCCCTCCACCCCAAAAAACCTGGTTCTTTATCCACTAGGCCACACTGCTTCTCCTCCTTGTATATAAACCCTAGGAAATGCATCCTTCTCACCTGGAGACTGTAGAGACAAGGGAGAGAAGGGAAAGAGAGAAGTAAGGGCTAAGATTGGAGTATGTTAAGGTGATAGTAGGAAATAGGTAATTCAGATTCAGATTGCTACTCTGATCAGTCCAAGGAGTCAAGTTAGTTCAGAGACATGGGAATGTCTAAAAGGCTTGGAGCCTCTAATGAAAGTTCAGAGATGAAGGAAATTTAGTAAGGAGTTTGATAGTACATGTAAGAAGCTCTGGATTTGGATTCAGAGCAGCTGGGTTGAAGTCCTCACACTACTAATTACTGTGTATGTAACCTTAGACAAATCAGTCTCTCTGGGCTTCAGTTTTACGATCCCACAAATGAATGAGTCTGACAAGAAGAGTTCTGAGGTCTTTTCATACTCTGAATCCTTTGACTCATTGCAGAGCCAGACCTCTTTCCACTATACCGGGGGTGGGGAACCTGCAGCTTTGAGGCCACATGTAGCCCTCTAGGGCCTAAAATGAAGTCCTTTGACTGAATCCAAACTTCACAGAACAAATCCTCTTACATGTGACCTTAAGGCCACAGATTCCCCTTGCCTGCACTATACCATCCTGCCTCTTGTCCCAGTCCCATCTTTGTACTGGGTAGCGTAGTTGAATTCTAGCTCTTACTCTTCTGTGTGACCACCCAAATGTCACAACTTCTTAGGGACTTGCTTTCCTCATCTATAAAATGGTGACAATAATTCTTGAACTCCTTACCTCACAGGGTCATGAGGGAGGTGCTTTGAAAACCTTAGCTACTAAAGAAAAGTGGATCACCCTTTATTAACTCGTGGTATGATATTGGTTCCCTTGATGTATCCCAGTTCCCTCACTTATAAAATGAAAGGATGACCTCCAAGTTTTCTAGAACACTGCCTCAGTTTCCTGAATGTCTACAGCCTCAGGGATGGGATGGGTTCTAAAGACACCTGGCCAAGGACTCCCAGATATTTCCTAATTTGAAAGCTTCAACTCTAGCCAAAGCAGCTCTGCATCAACTTGTTTTCAGAGAAGTATTTTCATTGGCTACTAACTAGGCAACAGAATCACCAGGTGGAAAAATGAATACACCCCTGTTGTCACCCTGATTATGCAATTAGAGAACTCTGTCACAGCTCATTGCTCACTCCCTGGTTTCTTAAGAGAATCAGAAGTGGGTGGCAGTGTCTGTAAAATGTTGTCTTGTCTGGCCTTCCTCAGCAACCTGAAACTCGCATACACACCCTTTGTCCCAGGGCTTAATTTGCTAAGTTTTATGTTTGTAAAAACAAAAAGTTCTCTTGAGTTCTAAGGATCCTTAGACCCTTAGTAACTAGGCTACACAAGAGAAAGCAGGGGAGCACTGGAACAGCTTGCTGATCAAAAAATAGCAATGTTGGAAGAGACCTAGGATGTCCTCTAGTCCAAATGCCATCTAGAATAAGAATCCTCTGCCCAATATCTTTGACAAGCAATCACCTAGCCTGTTCTAGTAGGGGGAATCTGTCTATTTCAGGATGTATCCACTTCATTATTGGACAGCTCTAATTGTTAGAAAATTATTAATGTTAAATCAAAATCTTCATCCCTGTCTGATCTCCATTGTTCTTTTCATCACACCATACTATTTTCTTCTTTCTGTGCTGAAACTATGTTCCTGATGTCATGCTTTCTGTGATTGGAACTGTTATTCTCTCTGTTATCCTGTTTGAATATTTATCCTCAATTTATCCTCTATCCTCATTATTTTCACATCAGTAACTAAATGCCATTCATGCTACCAAAGCCACATGTCAGACAAGTATACTCTCTTCAGTATTCCCACTGCAACTGCCCTAGTTCAGGGCCTCATCAGCTCCCCAATCAACTAATACAGTAGCTTCCTAACCAGTCTTTTCAAAGCTAAGTGGTGCAGTGGATAGAGTGCCAAGCCTGGAGTCAGGAAGATCTGAATTCCTGAATTCAAATCTGGTCTCAGATACTTACTGGGTGTGTGATCCTGGGCAAGTCACTTAATCTTCTTTGCCTCAGTTTCCTCAACTATAAAATGAGCTGGAGAAGGAAACGGCAAACCATTCCAGTCTCTTTGCCAAGAAAGCCCCAAATGGGGTCACAAAAAATGTCTGACTAAAAAACTACTGAATAAAAACAAAATAAAAGGCACCAATAATTTTAGTGAGGCTGACAGAGTTGGAGGGTGGGGTATGACTACAAAGGTGAGAGACAAGAAAGGAATTGTCTAGAAGTGGTGCTGACATCTACAAATATTAAAAGAGCTAATGGAAGGTCTTTAGAGCAGTAGTGAGAACTAAAATAGAAACAGGGGCCACTAAAATCATACATAAGTATCACTGGATATCTTGTTGATTTAGAGAACCACATATTAACATTATCTATGTTTTATTATATAGTTGTTTATTTTGTTAAATATTTCCCAATTGCTTAATAATCTGCTTTGGTCCACATTTGGATATGAGGCTGGTGTGCTGAGTTGGATACCTCTGCTCTGCCTCAGGGCAGGTGCAAGGTGAAGGACGTAGAAAGGAATGGCACAGGGACAGACAGTCCTTTACCAATCCTTGAAATTCTCCCAGGTTCAGCTTGGGAAGCCTGGTGTCTTGATAGTTAAAGCAGGTCCTCATTCTGATATGCATTGTCTCAAGCCCCAACCCAACTACTCCAGGGAAAATTCTATTTTTTGTCTCTTGTCTAAGGGTTCTCACCAGAAATCCAGATGGTGGCTATGGAAGAGGTGGTGATGAAATCATGGTCCATGGAAGCATTGGGGATGTCAGGGTGGCATTGTCTCTGTCCCCTCTTTCTTCCTCATCAGTCAAGCATCTCCTTCTGAAGTGCTCATCTCCCAAGCTCCACTAGGTGGCAGCAGAGGCTAGGCCTAACCCTCTTGTAACCTGGCACCCAGGCCCTAATAGCTGGAATTGATAGGATCTTAGGTATGGAATCCAAATCTCTCATTTGCACAGGTGAATGAACTGAGGCCCATGGATATTAAATGACTTGTAAAAGAAGGTAACAAGTAACAGAGCCAGGACCAGGTCAAGGAGCCTCAGGAGAGACATTCCATTAACTCTGTTTCCATATTCAGCAACAAATATTTTTAAGTGGCTACTATGTGCAAAGGCATCTGTTAAACATAGGGAATGCAAAGTGAAAAAGAAACAGGATACATTCTCAGCCTCTTAGTAGCGAGACAACGTGATGGGGAGGTAGATGGCTGCAGCACAGTGACAGTCCGGCAATCAGTGCCCATCCCGGCCTTTACCTCCCCCTGAAGTGAGCCCAGGTTCTGCTTGGGAAGCCTGATCTCTGACGGTGACATGTGGGCCTCATTCTGATATTTAGTGGCTCTGGCCCCCACCCCAGCTACTCCAGAGACAATTCTATCTTTTGGCTCTAGTCTATGGGTTCTCCCCAGCAAAGAGAGAGGCGGGAGAGACAAATGTGAATCAGGCATGAAACGGGTCACTTCATTCCCACAGAGAACCAAGCAACGACAAATCACAGAATGGTTAGAACAGAACCCAGTAACTTCTTGCTACTAGAACAAGCAGTTGAGGGCTAACATTTTACTCTTTGAGACATTTGCCAACAATTTCTTTGTGAAGGTTAATTATCCATTGGTGTTTTTAACTCCATTTCTACACAGTGTGACCAACACCAGGTGGGCTTTCTTTCCAGGGGTCTTTGTGTCTACAAGTCAGTCTTTCTCGAGTAGGCCGGCTTCTGCTGCTGTTGCTGCAACAACTGCGCCAGTGCCTGGGAAGATGCCAGCTGCCCTTTGAGATCTCTGAGGGCCTGTGCCAAAGGAAAGAAGACACAAACAGGAGATAGTCCCTCCTAGGCAAGAGTTGCCTAGGACACTATGAGCTCATGGCTTGTGGCTGGGTCAACATTCCACAAACAGGTATTCATTTAGTGCCTAGTGTGTTCCAGGCACTGTGTTCAACTCCAGGGATATGAAGAATGGGGAGGGCAGGGGGAGGGGGGAAGGAGGGGGAGGGCAGAATCATTGCTTTCTAGTAGTAGGAAACAGGGAAGACAACATACAAACAACTAGGTACAATAAGACATATACAGGATGTATTAGAGATAATCTCAGAGAGAAGGCATTTAGATTTTAGGAATGACAGGGCAGCTAGGTGACACAATGCTTTGAGCACTGACACTGGAATCAGGAGGACCTGAGTCCAGACCCAGCCTCAGACACTTACTAGTTATGTGACCGTGGCCAAGTTGCTTAACCCC
Organism: Pseudochirops corinnae; assembly: GCA_028646515.1. NCBI lineage: Eukaryota > Metazoa > Chordata > Mammalia > Diprotodontia > Pseudocheiridae > Pseudochirops > Pseudochirops corinnae. Next base: position 24,528 of record JAQQSV010002423.1, read on the forward strand.
AATTGCCCTAAAAAAGGAAGGGATGGAATGAGAAAGACTTCTTGAGATACTAGGACTTCAGTTGAAACTTAAAGGAAACCAAGAGGATGAAGAGGGAAAAAGTTCTAGCAATGGGGGTAACCAATTAAAAAGTACAGATTTAGGAGATGGAGTGTCATATGGAAGGAATCAAGTGTAAGGATACTGGAAAGGTAGGAAGGAGTCAGATCACAAAGGACTTTAAAATCCTAATAGAGAATTTTATATTTGATCCTAAAGATAATAGAGAGGTACTGGAGATTATTGAATGGGGTAGAATAGGAAGGGTGATAGAAGCTGGCCTGTATTTTGGGAAGGTCAGTTTGACTGCTGAGTGGAGAACAAACAATGGGGAAAAGATTCAAGGCAGGGAAACCTACCAGAAAGCCATTCCAATAGCCCAAACTGAGATGATAAGAGCCTGCACCAAGTTGGTGGTAGGATCATCTCCTATGTGAGAGATGTTAAGAGAGTAAAATCTATGCAACTTGGCAATAGAGTGAATGTAGGGGAGGGTGAAAGGGATTATGGAGTTGAATACAACATCTGGGTTATGAGCCTGGGTGACTAGGAAGATGGTGGTACCCTTAAAAGTCAACGGGAAATTAGGAAACAGGAAGGATTTGGGGAGAAAGATAATTAACCCAGTTCTGAAAATATACCCCATCCCCCACATATGATGTTCCAAACAGCTCAGAGAGTCATCATTGCACTTCAAAACCAGCAGGAAAGGAAGCCCTGCAGAGTAGAGACCACCTTTATAGTATATTCATAGTCTCAGCTCAGCAGTCAAAAATTAAAGAATATTCATCATCATGTAATATATATGAACTCCTGAGTCATAATGGCTGGCAGGAAGCAGTTAAGAGTATACCTGCTTATGTTCTGAAGTCTGTGCAGTGCGGTGAGTACAGGAGTTGACCAGGAAGGGAGATAACCCTCCACCAGAAAGCAGAACCATCAAAAGCTCCCATGTGCTTTCCTGGAATGCCTGGGAGTGTGCTCTAAGGGAGTACTACACAAATAGCTATGAATTAGAATGGGCTAAGTGTCTAAGTTAGACAGAAAGACTATAAGCAGTTGAGGAGAGAGTGATCTACTGTATCCGGGGGCACGTTGTGGATGAGGAAAGATTTGAGGGAGGAGGAGGCATTTGAACTGAGTCTTCAAGGACTCAACAAACAGATCATAGGTTTAGTGCTAGAAGAAACCTCATTTGATCACCTAGTCCAGTGGTTCTCAACCTGTGGGTCGCGACCCCTTTGGGGGTCGAACAACCCTTTCACAGGGGTCACAGGGGTCGCCTAAGACCATTGGAAAACACATATTTCCGATGGTCTTAGGAACCAAGACACAGCTCCTCTATCTGTCTCCAGGAGGGTCCGCCCACATGCAGACATGCCCACATACAAGTATTAAAGGGTTGTGGCATTAGGAAGGTTGAGAACCACTAGTCCAACCCCATGAAATTCTTAACAGTGAAGGAACTGAAGCCCAAAGAGGTTAAATGATTTGTCAAAGGTTGCACAGGTAAATGATGGAGGTCAGGAGGGCAGAACTGAACAGGAGTCCTGTGAGTCTAAGTTCAGGTTTCTTGAAGTAGCCTGTTTTAGACAAGAATTTCAGCCTGCACAAATGTGTAAGATATTGCAACGAGTCTTAGAACATTGGGGAAAATAGGAGAAGGCAGAGTGACCTGGAGAAACTAGGGACAGTCCAATTTGGTTGTCACCTAGAGCACATTTAGGAGAGAAATGTGAAATAAGACTGGAAAAATAGGTGAAAACCAAAACAATGAGGACCTTGAATGTCCAGGGAAGGAGTTTGTGGCTTATTCCCTAGACAGCAGGAAATCATTGTAAGTTTCTGAGTTGGGGAGAAATGTGACCAGTTCTGTGTTTTGGGAAGATTACTTGTTCAGTGATGTGAAGAATGGAGTTGAGAGGAGAAACAAGTTATCATTCCATTTGAATATCAAAGCTCTTCTGAAGAAAATAAAGGCAGATTTCCCCCCATTAAGAGAAAATCTAATATAAGAAAATTTATACTTCTAACAAAGATGATTTCTCAAGTTAGAATGTAATTCTTTTTTCTTTAATGGAGTCCTGAATTCACCCCTGAATTCCTTCACTAATCGCTAATGATTATTTAGTCTTTTCCTTTTAGGGAGCAGAAGAAGTATTATTATCCTCATTTCACAAACAGGTAAACTGAGGTCAGTGAAATAAAGTGTTTTATTGAAGGGCATATACCTAATGAAGTGAGAGAATAGGGATAATACTAAGGCCTCGTAACTTCAAGCCTAGCATTTTCTGCACATACACACACACACACACACACACGTACATCTTCCAAAGTGGTGATGGCCTAAGTTTCTGAGAGCTCACATAGGCCTTTATTTTGTACCCCTCTGGTGCTCTTGTGCATTATTGTATAATGTAGTTATAACTACATTATAATGCAGTTACCTATGTTCATGTTTTATTTCCTTATTGGACTGCAAGCTCCATGAGGGCAGCTGTGGCCTCATGGGATGAAAGACAGTCTTTGGCAGCAGGAAACCTAGATTTGAAGCCTGATTTAGCCACTTCCTACTTGGTATCCTTGAAAAGCCACTTTACCTACCTTTGTCTCAGTTCCTTTGTCTGAGGAAAGGTAATATCTGCATTGTTTATCTCGAAGGGTTGTTATGAGGACTACATGAAATAAAGTTTGTAAAGTGCCAGCAGCTATCGCCATGGAAGTCCAGAGATCGCCTCTTCTAATTGACAGGGAAAGAGTAAGTTCAAAGTCAAATGATGGACTTTTTTCTAGTGAAAAGTGACAGTTGTATTTTTAAAAATTAAATGTGTAATAAGGTGTATGTAGTGAAACCTCTAGTCTTCCCAGGCGAGGGCTCATCCCAGGAAGTCTGAGGTTTCACCCTGGCTACTTACAGTGATACGTGTGCTCGGTTTTCTATTGGGTACCAGTGGAGTGCAGGTAAATGTTTAACAAATGACCCTCAGAAAATATAACACAATTTTAAGCTTCATCTGCATTAGTAATAGTTTCTCTAACACTCTCTTAAGTCTGGACAATCAACAAAACAATAAGTCAAACTCTAACTTGTGGGCTGATTTCCAAACTGTGACTACCCACACTGAATTTTTTTTTTTTTTTGGCAAAGCTATCAGGGAGAAGTGTCTATATGAGTGTCAAAAGTGTCTGAGGCCAGATTTGAGATCAGATCCTCCTGACTCCCAGGCTGGTACTCTATCCACTATGTCACCTTGCTGCCACCACTGAAAATTTAACAACCAGTTCTTGGGAATCAGCTGACTATCCCTACAGTGTGCTGGAGTGAAGGGGAAGGGGAAGGGCTGGGGAATAAGACAATGTGGTTCTTTCTACTTCTATTAGAAATGTATTATTAGAAGCTTAACAATAAACAAAAACATGAACAACAGTAATTGCTATGTAATGTTTAAAAATTATTTTCAATTATTTTCAATGCATTAAAAAAAAACACATTTGCAGTCCAAGTCTCCATCAAGATTATCTGTTGTTTTTTTCTCATTCATTTTCTTCAAGTGACAATAGTTAGTCTGAACTCCATTCTTCTGAGT